>OZ005741.1:238525486-238695790 GCA_963930735.1 Dioctria linearis
CTATGCTATTATACTCACTATTACTACTCATAAGAATAAAGTTAAAAATTGATAAAAGTGCGCTACAGAACCAGCATTTAACGCCGGCGTCAGCTACGTAACAGCTGCGTTCTTTTGTAGATGTTGCTCTGCAGCTCCTATATACTGGAGAGAACAAATTGTTCTGTCGATTGAAGCGAACTATTTGTACTGTTCGCTTCATTTCTTCTTTTAATGAAAATGTATGTGGCGTTCTTTTGTGTAGCTTTTGCTCTGATCTATTCTGCGGACACAAAGGAATATAGCTATTGTGTCCGTACAATACGTGACGCGTCGTGTTAAACTTTTACAACTCACACTACAGTCCAGCGCCACATTGTGTTTTCCACTTCAATTCATCGTGACGGTGCCGTGGCGCTTGGGGGGGGGGGGGGGGTCATGACCCTCAGTAACCCTTCCCCTGTATATGCGCCTGATATAAGGTAGAGTATTGTAGTGTAAGAATTGTGAGTCTTACAGAGGAAATTCTACAATGTTAGAATGTCAGCGTTTAATAGCAAAGAAATGATAATCTTACGCTCGGGTATAATTTTATATTATTTATTATATTACAAGTGATTGATTGAATTCATTCATAATATAAATTGTGTACAATGTAATTATCCAGGGCTTGTTAAAATTAGTATTTAAATTTTCATATAGTATAACATACTTAGTTGATACCACAATTTTTGAAGTAAAATAGAAATCGATTTTTGAAAAACCTATACGAACAAATGGTAATTTCATTTTTTCCGTCTGTCGGGAATATTAGCTGGCATAGTTTTAGAGAAGCAGAATTGTTTTAACCTTCTGTAGTTCATATGGAGGTTTTTGGAATTCATACCTGATATTCCTTATGTACTTTTATCCAAGTTCTAGTCAGCCATATACTGCCATCAAATGACAGTATAAGAAAATAGTTATGATTCTCTGCAAAAATAAGTATAATAAATTCGTTCTCATATTTTGCAGGCGTAATTTAAGATGTAAGATCTTTTGATGTATTTTATTGGAAAATAGATGCTTTCATTTATTGGTCAGAGTCCACCATTGCGTCCCGTACCGAGATTTGCCCTGAGGTCTACAGTCAACTCTTCATTAGTCCCGAATCTCGATAGCCGCTATATGAAATACTTTTACTGATTCGAAACATGCCGCAAAATATCTAACTGACGATGAACTACTGCACCAATACAAGGTTAACTAACATGTTTATGTCAGTACAACTGTTCCGTCTCGGAACAAAAAACTAAAAAGATAAATTTACTTAATAAACTAACACTTACAATAAATAATTCCCGCGATGTATAAAATAATCCCACGAAGTGACCAGCAGAATCTAAAAAGAAATCCAAATACTGGCATTTATAAAAAAATCAACAAATGGTAAAATCTCAGATCATTTAAAAATTTAAACAATCTGAGACTTTACCACAAGACAATACTTACACATCAAATAGAACCGAATCCCGCGCCACAGTCATTTCGCCAACACCTAAAATTAAAGAAAAAAACAAATCACTAACAAAATTCAAAACAAATCAAAAATCAAAATAAACACTTACATCAGCTGCCACCAACAAGTTGACATAATCAAATGGCAGCTCATAGCACAGCGACAATTATTCCGATTAAAATTATGATAACGCCATTTTGGGACCAAACGCATAAAAATTCACACGATGACGCCATTTTTGGACCAAATACATGAAATCTCACAAACGACGCTGGCGTCATGGCAACGCTACCGGCAGACACAATTCCCATTGTGTTTCTGCCTATAAATAGTGAGCGATTGAGAATAGAAAATCACTTGCGATTTGACCAAGCGACAAAGCAGATCGGCAGTATTGAAGCCACATTAAGCTTTGATTAAACCAAACTAAGGGAAGTATTGCACCCTGATTACTAACCAGATTTATTAGTATTGAAAATATCTTATTTTTTCAGCATTCTTACTGGGAGATTCGTTTGACCCCAGCCCTGACCTACATGAGCAGTTCGTTGACGCTCATTCTAACAGCCAAACCTCGGTTAATCAAAAATTAATAATTATTTCTTTTATTGCAGATTAAGAAATAATATCCAGTGGAGGTTACAAAACATACACACGATTGGACATTTGAATTGTACGTGTTAGCCAATTTTTTGTTATATAATCTAAAGACACAAGTGAATTAATGGAATTGAATTTTTTAGGTTAAGAATATTTTGTGATGAAATAAACAGTGAATATTTTGTTATTTGAAAAAAAACATCCTGTCTTATCATTTAAAACCCGGCACCTGCCCCTTTTTATGCTAAGCCCATATTGGGACTTAACATTGGTCCTTTCGAAGCCGGATAAAACAGGAGGATTTTCAAAATGGCGGATATCCCTAGTTTAACATTATCACTGATAGCTCTTAACGATCAAATAAAAAAAGCTGCCATAAATCACACCAAAGCAAATAGTGATACAAAGGCAGGCAAGAAATACTATGCAGCACGCATAGACTCATTAAAAAAACTCTGGAAATCGTTCACAGATCTGCATGTAGCAATCTGGTCGACCAAAGATGGCGCTCAAAGCGAGTATGCCAAAGGACAACTATATGAGGAAACCGAACTCATATATATAAATCTCCTATCCACTCTACTAGAGGAATTAGAGGAGTCATTCCCAGCACTACCTCCTAACACAAATACAAATGAACCCAGAATTCAGTCAGTACGACTTTCAAAGCCGGAAACGCGGCTTCCACCAATACATATACCGACATTTGACGGTAATTACAAATCATGGCGGACATTCCATGATTTGTTCAATTCATTAATTCACACAGACCTAAATATATCCAAGGTCCAAAAGCTACACTACCTCAAACTCAGCGTCACTGGCGAAGCTGAACGCTTATCACGTCAGTTTGAAGTGACAGAAGCAAATTATGTAAATGCATGGGAGCTACTACAAAAACGATATAACAACAAGCGGGCTCAAGTTAACACACACTTAAAAACGTTACTAAATCAGACACCAATAAGAACAGAGTCTGCCAATGCCATTCGCTCTCTCTTAGACCAGACAGAAGAGAGCTTACACGAGCTCAAATATTTAGAACTACCCATTGAGCAATGGGATGCAATACTACTTTACAACTTGGTTCAACGCCTTCCATCAGAAACGCAGCAGTTATGGGAGCAAGACCAAGGCAGCAAAACTGACATACCGACATATGCCGATCTGTCAACTTTCCTAGAGTCACGTTTCCGTACTCTAGAATCCCTTCAAGTGTGTCAGAACTTGAAACCATTAGATTGTGGACGACAAGCAAGGTCTCCTAATCAGCTAGAAAATCGTCGTGGTTACAAAACCACAACTACAAATGACCACCCGTCATCAACAAAACATACGCACAAAGGCGCATATGCATTTATGAACAAATCTTATAGATGCGTCAAGTGTAAACAGAATCACACGCTGTTCCACTGCCCAGCGTTCAAAAAATTAACTCCAACATCAAGGCTGCAATTTGTGCAACAGTTTAAACTTTGCAAAAATTGTCTCGCCTCAGGACACAGCATCAATAATTGTCCCAGCCACAAAACCTGCTTCCTGTGTCACAAGCGACACAACACATTACTACACGTAAACCAATCTCTTGAAACAAAAAACGAAATAACAAACATTGACCAAAGGCAAGCAGAAATGAAGCTTAACCAACCTAGTGGCAGTAATGAGCCAACATCACTTTTCACAACGAATGTCAACCGTGCATTGTTGTCAACAGCTCTCGTTCACATTGAGGGGCCGAACGGACAAAAACACGAAATGAGAGCACTGATAGATTCAGGCTCTCAAATTTCATTCATAACAGAAGCGGCAAGTAGACGAATGAGGCTCCCGACAAACCCTATCAAAATCAAGGTAACAGGGTTAGGCAAAACACAAACAGCTTCCATAAAGGCACAAACGTCATTCAAATTAAGGTCACTCCACACAAGCTTCGAAACAAATATAGAAGCATTCATACTAAAACAGATAACAGATTTCATACCAGCTGACACAATAAATAGCAGCAAATTGCCTTATCTGCAGCATCTACTACTTGCAGATCCTAAATTTTACGCTCCCGGCCCAATTGACATCTTACTAGGAGCAGACATCTACGGGGAAATAATTGAAAACGGAATTATTAAAGGTGCACCAGGAGAACCCATAGCACAGCACACTCAGCTAGGTTGGATTCTAATGGGTAAAACTAGAAAAAGTGACAGCACCGATAGTATTAACGCGCTCACGGTACAACTGACAGACAATGACTAGTTGAGTCAACAACTAAGGAAATTCTGGGAATTAGAGGAAATTCCACAAAGAGTGATCCATCCCGATGATCAATCATGTGAGGAAAAATACAAAAACTCACATCGACGTTTAAGCCATGGAGCTTACCTAGTTAAACTACCCTTCAAAAACGAAAACGGACCAGAACTAGGGCAGACGAGACCCATGGCAATAAAACAGTTTCTTCAGCTAGAACAACGTTTGAAAAAACATCCAGAAATGTGTGCCGAATACAAGGCATGCATAAAGGAATATCAACGATTGGGACACATGAAAGAAATCCCGCCAAGTCAAATAAAAACTGAACAGAGCATGGCCAGAGCAAACCAAATCCAGCACTATTATTTACCTCACCATGCAGTCACCAAAGAAAGCTCCACCACAAAGATGCGAGTAGTGTTCAACGCATCAGCCAGGTCATCCAACGGTCAGTCATTAAACCAGCAAATGTTAGTAGGCCCAACAATACAACCCACATTGTGGGCCATCATTCTACAATGGCGGCTATATAAGTATGTACTGACAGCCGACATTGAGAAAATGTACAGGATGATACACATGCATCCAAACCATCAAGAATACCAAAGGATTATATGGAGGGATAGCCCAGACGAGCCATTAAAGGATTTTCGTTTGACAACTGTCACATTTGGAACAGCAGCAGCTCCATATCTGGCTATTCGAACACTCCATCAGCTGGCCAACGATGAAGAGCACAGTTTTCCACTCGCTGCCAAAAGTATAAAAACAGAATTCTACGTGGATGACCTACTAACTGGAGCACACGAGATCAATACAGGCTTATCACTGCAAAGGGAACTCATCAGTACTCTAAGCAAAGGAGGGTTTAACCTCAGGAAGTGGACAGCAAATAGTCCAGAATTATTAGCGAACATTCCGATAACAGATCAAGAAGTCAAACCCATCCTAAATCTATCAGAAAAAAATACGATAAAAACTCTCGGCCTACAATGGGATCCCATGACAGATGAATTTAGCTTCACTATTAAGCCAACAGTAGCACAAGACAGCTACACCAAACGAAGCATTCTGTCAGAGACAGCTGCTTTATTTGACCCACTAGGATGGCTAGCCCCATGCGTGATATTTGCGAAAATCTTCATTCAAAGGCTATGGCTAGGTGGATATGCTTGGGACGAACCATTACCACCCATATTAATTCAAGAGTGGACGAAATATCAAAGGGGACTCCAAGATGTCAAATTCATAAAAATACCTAGATGGAGAAAATATGCACCAAAAATAAAAAACATGCAGCTACATGGATTCTGTGACGCGTCAACAAAGGCCTACGCTAGCGTCGTCTTCATGCGAATCATCGATGAAAACGACTCGGTCACGACACAGCTGCTGACATCCAAAACGCGAGTCGCTCCCACAAAGACAACATCACTCCCCAAATTGGAATTGTGTGGAGCTCTCATTTTATCACGCCTTCTAAAACAGATCCAACACGACATGAAACTACAAGATATAGCAACCATCGCATGGTGTGATTCTGAGATCACGTTGGCGTGGATACAAAGCCATCCCACGCTAATAGAGTGGCAGAAATCCAAGAGAACATCCAGCCACAGCTATGGCGTTTTGTGCCATCAAAGGATAATCCCGCAGATGTCGCCACTCGAGGTTTATACCCCACCGAGCTCAGTAACTACGAGCTCTGGTGGAACGGCCCCTCTTGGCTTCAGCAACATGCTGACAGGTGGCCACAACAACACATAACGAACAAGTGTCTTGAACTTGAGTCGCGAAAAGTCAAGGCTCTGATTTGCACAGATAACCATATCGACTGGTTAAACAAGTATTCATCATTTCCCAAACTCATACGCATCATTGCATATTGTAGAAGATTCTACTTCAATTGTCAGACAACCTCAACAAATCACAAGAATGGATATCTAACATGTGATGAAGTTCGACAGGCAGAAGCAAAAATTATCACACTAATCCAAAAGCAAACATTTGCTGACGAATATGAAAGTTTAGTCAAACAGAACCAATTCCAACCAAAAGTCGATTATTAAGCTTAGACCCATTTTTGGACACCAATCAAATCATTCGAGTAGGTGGCAGACTTGAAAATGCCATCCTAACTTACGATCAAAAACACCCCATGATTCTACCTAACAATCATCACGTGTCCAAAATAATCATCGATTACATCCATTTATACACGTTGCACGGAGGTACACAACTTGTGCTCAACACCTTAAGAAATAAGTATTGGCTAATAAATGCCAGAAACACTATCCGACAACGAATTTACCAGTGCATAACATGTTTTCGAACTAAGCCAAAAACATCAAATCAATTAATGGGGAATTTACCCTCCCCAAGAACAACGCCATCTATGGCATTCGAACACACGGGAGTAGACTATGCGGGTCCAATCGACATCAAAACATCAAAAATACGAAATGCCAAAATCGCAAAGGCATATCTCAGTATATTTGTATGTATGGCCACCAAAGCCATACACATTGAGATTGTGACAGAACTCACAACAACAGCATCTCTCGCAGCCCTCAATCGCTTTACCAGTAGAAGAGGACTATGCAGACACTTATACTCCGATTGTGGTACAAACTTCATCGGAGCTAGCAAAGAACTGTCATGCCAGTTGCAAAAACTGTCATGTCAGCTCCCACATGACATCTCCAATGACATCACATTGACAGGAATAACTTGGCACTTCAATCCACCAGCGGCTCCTCACTTCGGAGGGCTGTGGGAGGCCGGCATGAAATCAATAAAAACGCATCTAAAGAGAACACTACAGAATACGACACTCATATACGAAGAACTATCTACGGTCTTATGCCAGATAGAAGCATGTGTAAATTCTCGACCATTGACACCACTCTCAAATGACCCTAATGACTACAACGTGCTGACATCCGGTCATTTCTTGACAGGCCGGAATATCAAAGCTGTTCCAGAGCCATCTATATTAGAAAATTGCAATCTACTTAAACGATGGCAATACGCACAAATTTTGACAGAACAGTTTTGGAAGAAATGGTCTATCGAATACATCCACAATATGCAACAACGCACAAAATGGAGAATTGTGAAAACCAATTTAAAGATCAATGACTTGGTTTTAATTCAAAACCAACATTGCCCACCGACAAAATGATTATTAGGAAGAATCACAAAAATCCATACAGGGGCGGACAACCACGTTAGAGTCGCCACAGTAAAAACTGCATCACAAGAATACTGTCGTCCGATCACAAAATTATTTAGATTACCAATAGCAGAAGAACAAACAAACAGCAACGAAAGCCACGAGTAATTTACTACCGTATTGCCCACACGGCGCAACAGAAGGAATTGCAGCGCCATCTATTCAAATCATGATAAAATAAAAATGCCGATAATACAGTACACCAGCAAGAAACAAGCCAAACTTCAACGCTAACCAAATGCGCCAAAAATTTGACAACCTCACAAGAAAACAGCAGCGACAAAAGAACTAACCATTTTTTATTTTTTCATTTCATTTGCAATTATCTATTTTTATTTTCTTTATTTTTTTTAACAAACTCGTAAGTTCTATCGCTTAATTTTCATTTTTTTACTTTTTATTTGCCTTTTAATTTTTTTGCATAACTTACAAATTTTTTTTTTGCTTTGTTATTATTTATTATTTTTATCCTTTTTGTTGTTGTTTTTATCATGATCACTAGGAGAATGAATTGTCTACCCGACCTAGACGACTGCCTAGACATCGACGACGTTCCGGAGCTTGAAAATTCTTTGAAGGACAAGCTCCGTACAACAGACATGCCCAGGCGCCCGAAGACGTACTTACCGCCCTTCGAAGCCATACAGGTACGCCCAAAAATCAGAAATCTGGCTGAGGAAATATCCACCAGAAAACCGACAAGGCCAGCTAGACCTCCTACAGGGGCACGCAAACAGAGTCTTCAAAGAGCAGAACGGCCTCTTGAACTTGTGGCTGGCACAACACCACATAACAATATAAATCGCAAAAGGTCAGCACTGACGGCCTTTACTACGCCAACAACGGCAGCAGCGACAACGCTTCACGACACAGCACATGACATTCCACACAAAAAGCCAGCATTGATGGCACCATCAACAGCACCAGTGGAGGCATCACCAAAGGCATTTATAATGCCTCAAAGGCAACACCCGACTCCAGCACCACCAAGGGCGTTTATAAAGCCGCCGGCCAATTTTGTTGTAGATCCTCGGCTATGGGAACAGATCCAACACCAAAACATTCCACGGCTAAAGATTATGGCTGCTAGAAAGTGCTACCGAATCCCAACAGAGGACGGAGATACACTTCGTTTTCTAAAGTTAGCAACAGGACAAATTAGGGTTCGCTTACAAATAAAAAACAGTAACGTAAGTTTGCACACAATTAATTTATTAATTTACTCAATCTAATATAACAAAACACAATTCCTCATTTTTTGATAGGCGGGAGGATGTTCCGTCTCGGAACAAAAAACTAAAAAGATAAATTTACTTAATAAACTAACACTTACATAAATAATTCCCACGATGTATAAAATAATCCCACGAAGTGACCAGCAGAATCTAAAAAGAAATCCAAATACTGGCATTTATAAAAAAATCAACAAATGGTAAAATCTCAGATCATTTAAAAATTTAAACAATCTGAGACTTTACCACAAGACAATACTTACACATCAAATAGAACCGAATCCCGCGCCACAGTCATTTCGCCAACACCTAAAATTAAAGAAAAAAACAAATCACTAACAAAATTCAAAACAAATCAAAAGTCAAAATAAACACTTACATCAGCTGCCACCAACAAGTTGACATAATCAAATGGCAGCTCATAGCACAGCGACAATTATTCCGATTAAAATTATGATAACGCCATTTTGGGACCAAACACATAAAAATTCACACGATGACGCCATTTTTGGACCAAATACATGAAATCTCACAAACGACGCTGGCGTCATGGCAACGCTACCGGCAGACACAATTCCCATTGTGTTTCTGCCTATAAATAGTGAGCGATTGAGAATAGAAAATCACTTGCGATTTGACCAAGCGACAAAGCAGATCGGCAGTATTGAAGCCACATTAAGCTTTGATTAAACCAAACTAAGGGAAGTATTGCACCCTGATTACTAACCAGATTTATTAGTATTGAAAATATCTTATTTTTTCAGCATTCTTACTGGGAGATTCGTTTGACCCCAGCCCTGACCTACATGAGCAGTTCGTTGACGCTCATTCTAACAGCCAAACCTCGGTTAATCAAAAATTAATAATTATTTCTTTTATTGCAGATTAAGAAATAATATCCAGTGGAGGTTACAAAACATACACACGATTGGACATTTGAATTGTACGTGTTAGCCAATTTTTTGTTATATAATCTAAAGACACAAGTGAATTAATGGAATTGAATTTTTTAGGTTAAGAATATTTTGTGATGAAATAAACAGTGAATATTTTGTTATTTGAAAAAAAACATCCTGTCTTATCATTTAAAACCCGGCACCTGCCCCTTTTTATGCTAAGCCCATATTGGGACTTAACAACAACCTAGGTCCAGAGGGATAATTATGGACCCATAACACGAACGCTTACATGAATATAAGTTATTACTAGAAAATTGTAGAATAATGTCATTACTATTTTTTTCATATTACCCATGGTTAGACTTGCAAAAAAGCTTTGAAATGGATTAAACAAAACTTTTTATATATTTGTAAATTTAGAAATTTTCGAGTACTCCAATGCACCTGGCTACAAAATGTTTCCCTGACTCCTTTGAAACATACACCACTTAAAAGTTCGTCGATTTAACTTTGTCACAAACTACGAACGGTGTGCGTCTTTCAGAAATTTTATCCGGAGAATCCCCTTATCAAGGCTCATTTATGACAAAACATTTTCGGTAACATATGATTGTCTGCAAAGTTTTATCAACCAAATTTATGTTAAAATGGCAGCAGCATATTCTCAATTTATTTTCATAAAACATCTACGTAGGTAGTAAGTTCAATCAAATTTAAAACATAGCAGGAATAATATTTAGAATTTTATTAGCACATGAATGTTGGAATATTGTCCGTACCCTTGGCAGCTGTATTAGGTTCTAATTAGTTTTCATATTGAAATACTTATTCCAAGCTGATATGATAGAACGTATCGAATTGTAAACAATTTGGTGTAAAAATACTTTAAGACAACAGGGAAATTTCAAATTGAATTCTTAACTACATTCTAATGCAAGGAAATTGAAAAAAGTTGGAAATAATTCAATAAGGGAACACAGTATACTCAGATATATTTCGTTTCGGTCTGGACCTTTGCACGAAAAAGGCAAATACCGAAGTGAAGTCTTAATTTGAATACAAATGTGAGCGTTACTACCATTTTCCGCTTACAGAATTGGAGCCTGTTTTACATAAAAGGCACAACACAGGAACTTGACAACAAAAGAAATAGCTAGTTCCTGAATAAGGTCTGTCCTGTACACAAAGTGTTCTCCAGGCTGCTCTAAACGAATTAGAGAACAGCGCAGGAACCTATAAAATTTAAAATGTTAACAGCAACCCACGTATACCCTCATTTTATATGCTCTGCTTATTGCCCCATTCTTTTTCCAATTGGATATCATTTGCATCCTTCTTTATTAAAAATAAACATTCAACGGGTCGGGAACAAAAACTTTTAGCCATTAGGCGTAGTTAGATACGATTTAAGTCAGCGAAGGAGTCGACTTAGATTTGTGGTTAATGAGCTTTATGCAGGGTTTTCAAAAATTTATTAGAAAACAATCAATGCCAAGTAGTAATGAAGCAGAAGAACGGATTTGACTTGTTTATTACAAATCATATAAGATTCCATTCTTTGGTAGCCTTAATTTAATGTCATACACAAAGTGTAAGGAGTGACTATACAAATGTCGTGCCAGTTAATTATAAGCAATTTCGAAGGCGTTGTATTGGCATAGAGCTCAACCAAAACTGTCGTATTAAACGCATATAGATACTCTCTTAGAGCTCTACATAGCACTCCGTAGAGCGTTCTATTCCAGCAAACAAACTGAATCGATTCTAAACTAACTTGCCATAGGCAACATAGCTCTCGGAATCGATATTGCTAAATGCTCGTTTGTAATTTACGCGGCGAACTAAATGGACATAAGAAAGCAAGCTAAAAAAGGTGATTTATAAGTAATTCGCTTATTCCTTACCAAAAGCAAGTATTGTGTGGTTTGTCCTCAAGCTAAGGGGTGTGCCGGTTTTAAAAGGATAACTCAGCCTTTAAAATTCAAATATAAAAATATTTTATTCGAAATATATATCCCTTAAAACTAATATCACAAATTCAATTCAATAATTCAATAATCCAAAACTCTTACAAATACCTTAATCTAATATATAAAAAAAAACTTCAATATTCAGAGAATTCGAAGCAATTGTTGCTACAGGAGTTTGCTCCCTTTAGTTCTGAAAAAAGAGAAATGAATTCACTATTAAATTCATGAATTAATTAAAAAAAAAATTAAATAGAAGTTTTTGTGCTATACGTATAAGCACGGTAGTTGTACTAGAAATTTGGCAGAAGTATGTTTCTACAACAGGATTAAGTTCCTGCTTAAATAAAGGGTAGAATGAAGCAGAAGTAGATTTCTGCAGCAAGCGATAATCCCTGCTTAGATGGAAGAAGGAAATAAAGCGGAAGTAGATTTCTGCAGTAGGAGTTAATTCCTACTTAGGTCTGGGATGAAAAATAGCACAATTAAATTTCTGCAGTAGGAGTAGATTCCTACTTAGGTGGGAGATGAAAACTAGCAGAATTAAATTTCTGCAGTAGGAGTAAATTCCTACATAAGATGGAAACAAAATTGTATTTTGGATAATTAGGAAAAATCAGATTAAACTCTGATGTGATCAGATCAAATTCTGAATTGGGAATGCTGATTCTGTCAACTAAGTCAAGTCACACGCGATTTACGAATTAAAACGAATTATGGCGAAATTATAAACCGAACCGATATCCCGGGATATTTGAAAAGTTTTTACTTACAGGCTTTTATTTTGGCCTAGGTTTCACTTATGTCTTTGATACACTTTACACTTTAATTGTTCGAATAATTATTAACTTTATATAACGCGATGTCGGGTAAATATTAACAGCTTGTTGCGCGACGGAAAGCTGTATTCTTGTCTGTTATTTAACAATTTAGAGATGTGTGGATTTACTGGAATGGGGAAGTTGGATGGGATGGGAGAATGGTGATTCTGCTGGAACTCGTCGCCTTTTTATAGCCGCCATGAACCGCTACTTTTCGGCTTCATGATGGGTTGCCCTGGCAACTTTGATGGCGGCGTCAAGAAGTGACGTCATAGTGTGACCATTATCGGAATAAATTTGGATATCACTCACTGAACTCTCTCTGTAATGTAATGTCATTTGAATGACATTACAAAAACGTAAATATTCTGCGGTACGAGTATTTTGGTAAGTTTGTTACTAATTATGCATTTCATTTATTTATTTTTAATGTTTTGATAATGTTTTTAGATAGAAAAGTACAGATTCAGCAGCTGTTCATTTAAGTTCATCGCACAAGCTTATGCTATCTTTCATAGCTCCCTACGTGCGTGGGAGCGCATGATCACAATGCTTCGTATTACTTTGTATTGTTATTGAGCACGTTATTAATTGCAAACCGGTAATAAATTTTTTCGAACACCTTAATATCATATCATAAGACAGCAACATTTCGTCAATTTACCTTAACTAATAACATAACAAAATTCATACATAGTATTCTTACGATATACATATAAAACTATGACCAACAGAGAGGTACCCAAACCATATTTTGTTGTTTAGTTAATCGCTTGATGAAAACTTTTTGCAAGCGAATTTGTTTAGAGACTTTGTTTGTTGCTTCAAGTACCTAATTCATTAAGTAGTATGGGGCACCTACACCTTCCCAGAAGATATAGGTATAGGTATTTTGATAAAAAGTCCTTAGAAGAATTTGCTAGAAATCTGTGAGAGGAATCTGTTTATTATGGAATAAGCAGAGACTCGGTCGCCACCTTTACTTAAATTAAATTCGACTGAAGAAGACTATTTTGACAGAATTTAAATATGGATCGCTACATGGTTAGAAAATTTAATTTTAATTCAATTTAATAAAAGAATGATATGTATTTCAGTCCATAAATAATTTCTTATAAAAATTATAAATATGAAATATATAAAAATCATAAGTTTACCTATACGTTATATAGCAGCCTTTTATGAAACCGATCAATAAATTTATAACATCAAATGCATAAAAAAATTTATAAATTACATTTATAAACTTTCTTGGATAAAAGCAATAAAAATGTCTTATTAAGTTGTTCCAGTCGTGAAGGTGCAAGGAAGCTGCAGATAAGGATTAACTTTTAGATAAGTGTTTTTATTTTGAGCTTTTTGAATTAGATACTTTGTGTTTTCGTTCTTTATCTTTTTATGAGCATATATTAGGGACGAATCAAGGAATCAGCGAAGAATATTAGTGTGACCTGAACAAGTATATATTATATATTAGGGTGGTCCTTATTTTTCAACTCTCGAACTATTATCGCGGCACTTTTTCGTACGATTGTCTACTATAAAATATGAAGAGGATTTTTTTTCCTAATATTTGGATGAGATTTAAAGGTCGCTTTGTATGGCCACTTCTACAATGAGTCTCACTAATTGATTAAGACAAAAGATTATTTAGCCTTTTTAAAATAATACGTGCAGAGACTCGCATAGGAAACGTCCCCTGTCTCCCTCACCCCTCTGAACGTGAAAACATAAATATCTCTACTTCGACAGAAAAGTGCTCATTTTTTTCTTTGTCGTTTCTTTCGTGGTCATATACTTCCACGAGCCAAGAAGAAGCAACTGCATCTGATTCCGAAGACGAGAATATTCGAAAGTGCAACCACCCCAAAAACAAGATCAAAAAGGTATTATTAACAGACCATTAGCTTCTACTTTTGACACCTCTAAATTGGGTGAAAGAAAAGCAACTATGGTCGTGACATCTACTTTGACAAGTGCGGGATGGGATCCATCAGAGTTTAATGTCAATAGATCTTCCGTTCATCAGCACCGTGTAACAAATCGAAAAGCACGTGCAGAATCTCTCGAAAGCGAGTTCAAAACTAATTTACCCTTAACAATTCATTGGGATGGCAAATTAATTGAAGATATCACTGGGCATAAAACTGTAGATCGACCAATTTTGGTATCTGGACATGGGTTTGATCAACTTCTAACAGTTCCAAAAGTTCCAAAAAGAACGTGGAACAAGTGAAGCGTGTGCGTCAGCTGACTACGAAACAATCAATTCGTGGAATTTGAGTGATAAAGTAAATTGCTTATAATTTGGTACGAATTCTGTAAACAATGGTTTAAGAAATGGAGTTTGTGTTGTTTTGGAGCAAAAATTGAGAAAGATATGCTTTGGCTTGCTTGTCGACACCACATAATAGAAATTATGTTATCAGCTGTAGTGGATCAATCACTCGGTGGATTTAGTGGTCCTGATATACAATTATTCAAAAGGTTTAATAATTAATGACGCCGAGTCATGCGTCGTAGTAGAAGTGGCCGCACTCAGGATTTCTTTTGCGGAAAACAAAGACTATCAACCCCGAGATGACTTCAGGGAAATGTTGAATCTCACGATCATTTCCTTAGGAGGAGTTCACGAGAAAGATATTTCATTTAGGGGACCTGCTGGTGTACACCGAGCTAGATGGATGGCAAGAGCCTGGTACTGCCTGCAAATTTTCCTATTTAAACATCAGGTTAAACTGACAAAAAAAGGAGGAGAAGGAAGAGAAAACTGTGAAAGCAATATGCATTTTCATAGTGATGATAGGTATATATAAAATATTGGTTTCAAGCCTCTATCGGATTGTCAGCAGAAAGAAATGACTTACAATTATTGAAAGACCTTACATCATTTCAAAGAATAAAGCAAAAACTGACTACTGTTGCCATGAAAAAAATATGAGGTCATTTGTGGTATTTGTCGGAAGAGCTGGTGTCTTTTGCATTTCTCGATGACGAACTTTCAGTTCGAGATAAAAAGAAAATGACAGACGCATTCAAAATCGGAGGTATAGAAGCTTGTCCAAAAAGAAAAACCGTTGATATAAAACACATCCACGAAAAAAACATTGAAGTCTTTGTGACTAGCAACTCTTTACGATTTTTCCTGATCCTAGGTATCTCATAAAGCTATTTGAATAGAGACGTGGAAACTTGGAACGATGACCCTAATTTTGTGGCTGCAAAAATATCGTTCATTCTATACAAGTAGTGAACGATATAGCTGACCGTTCATAGTTGAAATTGTTGATGTAAAATTAAATATTTTTTAATATTTTTATATATATTACTGCTCCTAATTAAAGTTTCCTATCAAAATCATAAATATTACAAATATCGAATAACTTTATGCGATAATAATGCACTTCTTGTATATTAAGATTTTATAAACTTTACTAATAAGACACCTTGTTTTTGATTAATAATTTCAAAATATTTAAAAAATACTAACAGTTTAGTTTTCATAATGGTTCGGTTTAAATTTCTTTTATATAAAAATTTATATAAATTTCATCTCTTCGCGTATACCTAGTTTATTTTAAAATTTTATTAAAGTTATACATTTGCTGGTCTTATTTCTTTCAACTGAGTATACAAATTTGGAATAAAATTAATAGGAGAGATATTATAAGAATTCTTATACGATTTACGTATTTTTATTCGGGAACTGTTTGAATTATGAGAAACCGTTGAGTTTTGAATAAGTCTTGATATTCTGTTCACTTAAGTCAGAGATATCGGAGTACGGACAAATCAAAGTGAAAGTGCGCATACATAATATTATAAAAAATGTTGTTACTTATGAGTACAATGGCGAGCATAAACTTATTAGAGTGCACAATAGAGGTAGTGAATTATCATACACGGATTTTGTTTGGTCAGCTGAGTACACAATTTTTGTTAATAAGTCCAAACTGATAGGAACCATTTACATACATATTTACTATTCACATACCTACTTCTATTATTGTAATATAGCATTATTTTATCGTTATATATATATATAATGTATAATAGAGATTGTTCTTACACTCTGCAGGTCTAAATTGTTTTAACTTACTTAACTTAAAAATTTTTAAAAAAAAACTGAAACAGTTTCTTAAGGTACATAATTAGATTATGTAGTGCCCCATTAAAAAAAATTTTTTCTCTTAAGAATAAGGACCACCCAAATATATATTTTATATGCTGCCAATATTTAGTATTATACTTTTATTACCATTATAAGTCCGCTACCTTGGAAAACAAAATGCGTCAGTAATTGTAATAAATTGTAAAAGCATTGTTGAACAATTTAATAAGACCGAATTTGATAGAAAAAATATTGCAAATTTGCACGAGGGTTGCTAAAAGCGAGAAATAGGCAATAGTTGAAAGATAGGCAATCATATACACACTTTATTGCAATAATGCTGTCCCTGTTTCACAACTATTGCCTGTTTCTTACTTTTGGAAAAAAACCTTGTTTGCTGGGATGTCTATTTAACGTCTCTACCACGATATACATAGTCATGTTCACATAATTTCAAGAATTACTTTATATCATATTTTTTTAAAAAACCTATAACAAGATCTCCGGATAAAGCTAAAACTATTTTTGGTGCAAAATATGCTACAAAATTTGTTTGGATATTTATACCAGGACGGATTCAGGCATTTACTCCACAATTTTCTCTAGGAGGGAGGGGAACTGCTCCGGATAAAGCTTAAACTATTTTTGGTGCAAAACATGCTACAAAATTTGTTTGGATATTTATACCAGGGCGGATTCAGGCATTTACTCCATAATTTTCTCTAGGAGGGAGGGGAACTGCTATATTAAAAATTACAATTAGAACTGGAAATAAGGGTAAATAAAAATAAATCACATCGAATCAAAGAATCTGTATTATAAACATTTAGCACATCGATTGTACTTATGCATACTATATTGCTTATCGACCAGGCCGTGTATATAGGTCATGAATGGTAAGGATTTAACCTAGTAGGCCCTAGTACCTTCCAGAGACAAAAGAATAATTGAGAATTAATGTGAACTCAATAATAGGGATTTTAAGTAAATTTAGTATTCTTAATTTATATATTAAGCTAACATCCCAACGAAAAATTCTAATAATCTATAATTTGCTATATGATAATTGCGTTCACAGTAATTATTCATTAATGTTCCGTGGGTCTGCAGTATAAGCCTTCCGAAATCTAAAAAGTTATGTTTGAAAACATGTTGTTTAACCCTATTTTTATAACACATTATTTACATTCCAAGAAAAAAAATATAAAGTTCCACTTTTTATAAAAAAGAAGAAAATGCAGAATTAAATTATTTTTCTCCTTCCTCCTTTGAAGTGGGAAAATAGGGCTTCCTTTATTTCAATTTTAACATTTCGATGAAGGATTTTATTGACGGGGTCAAGAAAGTAATTTAAAAAAAAACAAATAAAAAAGCTAGAATAGGTCTATGACCAATTCTTACGGTACCCTAGATGAATATCCGTAGGTAATTTCGTATATGGTAATCTCTCTGTGCAAGTTTGATTGTTGAAGAGATTATTCACATCTACTTCTAGAACGGTTCGTCGGACAGTAAAAATTATTATAACCAATTTTCTAGCATTTTTTATTATGAAGAACTTTTCAGTACAATAAAAACGTCTAAGACTGATCATTTTCCCAGCATACGTGAAATAATAATAATAATTTATTTTTGACTGGATGCTATACACAAGATTTACAATCTTTTGTAGTATAATTAAGAAGTCGCGCCAGATAAAATTATAAAAGCAAAAAAAGAAAAAAAAGAATACAAACTAGAAATATTAATATTTAGTAGTGAAACAAAAAAATTAGAGCGAAAAGAGAAGAAAAAAAAACAAAATAATTATGAAACATAACTTGAATAATTAAACAAATAGTGAACGTAATCACAAATAAGTTTATACTATTTTTCCAACGGAGAGAGACTGTATGTATCTATAAAGATAGTAAGTTAAATTTTAATAAGCTTCTTGAATGCATTGACATTGCCTGCAGCTTGGATATTAAGAGGAAGACAGTTCCATATGCGAACTACTTGGACAAGGTAAGAATCCATTACTAATTGATAGAAGCGCGGTAGAATTCGATTTTTATTGCGCCGGGATGATGTAAATTGGAACATTTCTCTGAGATAATCCGGTTTATTTGACTGGAGTAAGTTATACAAGAATATCAATTACCTTTGATTTAAATATGACATCAGTGAACAACCAACCAAACGATGCCGAAAAGGTAAGACATGGTCGAACCGTCTTAATCCATATATGAACCGAATGCAGTCATTGAAAGCAACCTCCAGCCTTCGTGTACATGAGGTATTCAATCGAGGATAAGTCAAACTGGCCAAAATGAAATGGGGAAATATCAATGTTTTAACTAATTTACAGCGTATGCTACTTGATAGAATGTTGGTGGCTGAAAGCCATAATCGTCGCAGAACTGGATAATTTTTTCTAATCATCACACTAACGTTGTCGCAACACTTCATATTAGAGTGAAGTATGATCCCAAGATTGGACACCTTACTCAGACTAGGCAATGGAAAACCGTGTAGAGTGACTGGAGGAATATCAATTTCGTTACAGGTTGGATTGTAGAATGTTATACACTGTTATTTCCCTGGATTTAATATCAAACGATTACGCTTTGACCAGTTATATATCCTGTCCAGGTCCGCATATATACGTGCGACCCAGCCCTCGAAAAGACCGATTGGTTTGCTTGGATAAATCTGTACGTCATCGTCATAATGATGAATTTCAACATCGCGAACTACATCTGAAAGATCATTTATGAAAAAGCTAAATAGTAGTGGACCCAATATTGAACCCTGAGGAACACCACGCGTGGGAGTCCAAGCACTAGACAGTATACCATTGACATTAACTCTCTGGCTGCGGTCCGACAATAACCTGTCAACCATAGCGGTGGCAGAGCTACTAAAATTAAAAGATTTATGAAGTTTCTCTGTAAGTAAGATGTGATCAACACAGTCGAAATCTTTAGAGAATTCAAGTAATATCAGCGTCGTGAGGTTATCCTGGTCGAGGGCAGCTCTTATATCAGAATATACCTTGAGGATCGTAGTTTCGCCACTGCGGTTTGGACGGAATCCCTATTGCCAACGCGTCAGCAAGCTATTTTCTTCGACATAAGAAAGAATTTGCTTGGACATGACCTTTTCTAGCACTTTGGACAGAAAACGTAACAGGCTTATTAGGCGAAAATCAGACAAATATTCAGGAGAAGGATTTTTCGGTATGGACAGAATTGTGGCAAATTTCCAACTGCTAGGAAAATATGATTACATTAAACATGAATTTATAATATGGAAAACATAGCTACTAATGAAAGGGAATAACAGCTTAATAAAACATGGTGATAAGTTGTCAGGACTAGCTGCATCAGATTTAATTGAATTCAATGCTAGAGATAGTTCATCTAGACTCACTGTTAGGAATGAGAAAGGATTTATGTTAGCATTGCGTGAGGAATTTGTTTGCGTGGTGGCAAGTGAGTGAGCAGAGATCACACCAGAAGTTGACGGGAGCATTTTGCTAGCTGAGGTGAAGGATGCATTATGATCCTCCGGACTAAAAGTACAATCTGATTTGTCCTTGCTAAAACCCCAGTCTGCCTTAGATTACGCCATAGAACCCTTGGTCCAAGATTAGTGTTGAGTGTAGCATTGTAATACTGATACTTTGCACGCTTAATTGCTGCATTGGCCTTGTTGCGAGCGACGACGTAGATTGATCTGGATGCACTAGTTTTTGGACGTGTGTGTTATTTATATAAGTGCTCACGTTCAATAATTAAGGCGCACACTACAGGTGAAAACCATAGACCACCCCCGCTGAATAGATTTTGTTTTAACAGGAACATATTTTTCATGTAGGTAGGAAATCAACAAAGAGAGGGTCTCCCCCTGATGATCAACCGAGGTTGAGTTGTACATTACATCCCAAGATAGAATGGAACACTCTTCAATTAAGGAGTCAACTTGTATTTTATTATAGTCGCAGTAAGAGATTCTATTTGGGAATGGAGCTATTCACAAGGAAAAATCGTAATTAAGAAAGAGAAAGTAATGATCCAAC
This sequence comes from Dioctria linearis, assembly GCA_963930735.1. Taxonomy (NCBI): domain Eukaryota; kingdom Metazoa; phylum Arthropoda; class Insecta; order Diptera; family Asilidae; genus Dioctria; species Dioctria linearis. Next base: position 238,546,139 of record OZ005741.1, read on the forward strand.
GTACCAGGAGGAATGATTTTATTGTGAGAGACTACTCTATCATTACCTGTGACAAGGATTAGATCAAGCAACGAAGGATTTGAAGTATTGAGGATAAGAATTAATTACATTAAGATGGAGGGACTGAACAAAATGCGAAAACTTGTTTGCTGAGGTATCCTGACGTATTAAATTAACGTTGAAATCACCTCCTACAATGATATTTGCATAATGTTGAGTTATGCTTCACAATGTGTACTCCAATTCTGAAGCATTATCGCAATCAAAAAATTTTGGAGGACAATAAACTGAAGCTAGTACGCATTTTTCACTACCGGAGTCTATTTCAACACATAGAAACTCAATTGATTGATCCCGTGGAAACGAATCTGTTTTGCCTATATCCCGTCACGGATATAAATTGCTACGCCTCCCCCTGCCCTTCCAATACGATCATTTCTGAATAACTTGTATCCTGGTATAGATACTAAAGAGGACGGAATTTTATTGTTCAACCAGGTCTGACTGAAAAATTTAGCATCAAAGCTCAAATTCGAGAAGATATACCGAAATTCGTCCATTTTATTACGGATACTTCTTTCGTCGATTTGCGATTTAAGAGATTTATTCTGCTCTAGAAGCTTAAATATAGACTCTTCATGCTTTGAGACCGTGTTATTAACGGCACGGATGGACTCATCAATTTTTGCCATTATTCGAACCTCGAACTCTTGCATTGGGCCGTTAATTTTTTTAAAGAGACTGGATTCCAGAGACTCCATAAGTTTACAAAATATAACCGGAGATATGTTAGCTGAGCGGGTATCGTCTCCTTTTGCAGAGCTGCGAGTGTCGATCGGGTTTCCATCTTCCACATTTTGAAGTTGATGGGTTTTTCTCTTTTTATTTGTCCCGGAGGGGACATGTTGCTTAAATATGAGCGGTTTTCCCACAAACACTATTGAATACAGCAAAAGAAACTGTTAATTACGGAAGATTGAGCATAATATAATTTTTTTTCTTTTTTTAATTGAAAATTGTATAATAAAATCTCCGAAAAGACAAAAACTAACCGGCCACTATAACCAATAATATCTGTGTAAATATTTAATAGCACTCAGAAGCTCAATAAATTGTTATTAATTAGATTTTGAATACTCGTATAAAATACTGAAAGCGGGAGCCGATTGAAAAATGCGTCTATTCACTAGCGTACCTACATACTTTATATTATATGGCAATACCAAAGAAGGGGCTACCCGATTTAGGCCATTTTTGAAATAGTAGTTACTATTTTTATAAAAACGCCATGTACAAAATTTCAGCTCTCTTCGTTAACACATTCCTCAGGCTGTGTCCCAATATACATTGAAAAACGAAATTTTTGTATGACAACCGCACGAAGATTAGAAATTTTACACACGGGCTTCAAAAACAAAAAGTAAAATTAAGTTCGAGACAAATCGGGAACGTCCAATTTTTCTCGAACTTAATTTTTGTTTTTGAAGAACGTATGCAAAATTTCTTCTTTCTAATGTCTCTCTGTAAATGCACGCGTTCTCGAGTTATCGTGCGCACAGACGGACGGACAGACGGACATGCAAAAATCAAAATAACTTTCCATTTTGATCTACCGTCATTATTTCTGTGCGTTACAAACGGAATGACGGATGATCATTTCATCTAGGTTATAAAAATATATTATCTTTTAGGGCATTTTAGATATAACTATGTAATTATCTAAAATTCCCTAAAAAGTTAACAAATAATGTTTTAAGCTATTTAAATAAATTCATAGGGTGCTCATGAAAAATATTAGGTAACATATTATAATTAGTTCCAACAAAAGCTGTTGTTTTAACGAGGAAAACTAATTAAAAACGTATTCTTACTTTCTTAATTTTGAAAGTTAATTTAAAATATATTTAATATAAAATTATAGTAGAACGTATACATTAAAAAAACGAGGTCTGGAAAAATGCAGAAAGCGTTTGCTTCTTTCCTCACTCATAAATAAATTTCCATATACGATGTACTATCTCCGTCACAATATCTGGAAAAAATACGTGCCATCATAATGTAAATCGTTATTAAGATTTAATATACCGTTTAAAATGTAAACAAAATTTAAAATATATATATGTATATACATACATACATTTTCCCTAAAGTTGCTTTACCTGAAGAAAGATATATTATGACAAAACCAATTGTTGTGAACCGTTACATGTGAGTAAAAATTTGGCTTAACAAAAGTATAGGCTACAAGTGATGGGGGCGGGAGGGGGAGGGTTGAACCCCTCAAACACACCCCATAGATACGGTCATGCTTATCGACATTGCTTTTAGAAACATGAGCACATTGTTAACAATGTCACATTGATATAGAATAGATAATAATTGCTTAAAAGCTTGTAAGTATCATAATAGGAGTTTCAATCAATACTGATTTTTTTTTAATTTTAAAGTTAATTATAACGGTTACCGAAGACAGATCTTGGCATTTAATTAGTTTTCAGAAATGGGTAAGTCCGCAGATCCGGATATACGGATATTCGCATATTAGCAAAATCTTAATGAGTTATAAGCTTCTAACCTATTCAAGTCATACCGAAATTAGACGATATTTTTTTTTTAATTACGTGGTTTTCAGTTACTGAGGGAAAATTTAGTGGTAGCAGCTTTAAAAAAATAACGGAAAAAAATTTAAAAATCGTAATTTTGAATTTGAAGCGACGTAACTCCGGAGTGGGGGTAGGGGTTCGGGCGTGATTCAACATTCATAGAAAATACTTTTTCAAGATATAGGGTGTTTAATGAAAAAGAGCATATTTTAATAATCACCTTGTAACTCGATAGGGTGCCATGTTACGACCACGACGTTTATTTGTCAAGTATTTTGGATTATTTAGCTGGAAAGAATAAATAAATTTAATAATGAAACACTTAAATATGTATCTGGTTCCTTACTGAAATAGGATTTTTTTTTATAAATAAACTTAAAATAAAGATAACCGGCCAAGTGCGAGTCGGACTCGTGCACGAAGGGGTCCGTGCCATCGTACAAAATTTAACACTATGTGCTTTTCATTTATTTTTTCAAATGTGTATAGGCGTCATGTGAAAAATAATGCTGTCATTTGGAAAAAATTGCCTACTTATGATAATAACAATGAATGTGAATAAAATGAGGAAAAAAACGCCGAAAAAATCACGTTTCTTTTATCGGGACCCCCTTAAATTTTTAATTTTATTTTATTTTTATTATTTGTTGTTATATTGCCAATAGATAAACACAATCTGTGAAAATTTCAACTGTCTACCTATTACGGTTCATGAGATACAACCTGGTGATGAACGGACAGCGAAGTCTTAGTAATAGGGTTCCCGTTGTTACCTTTTGGGTACGAAACCCTAAAACGGAGCTGGAACTCGAAACTGGATCCGTAATGAAATTCAAGCACATTTTTGCGAGATTATGTAATCTTTAAAAGTATCTCTGAAATTGAGGCTGTAAGCGGAGCATTGGAACTTTTGAAAAGTTTGTTTTGCTGTAAAGACATTCTGTCACGACGAGAGGGTCCTTCGACTAAGTTTTCTCCTTCGATGTGATCAACATAATCTGTACTGGAAAGAGTTGTATTAAAGTTTTCTTCATCTACAGGGAGTGTTGAATTTAGCAATTCGGACTCTACTGGTAAATGAAGCCATCCAACAAGTTTTTGCCAAATATAATTCTGGCAAATATTCCACTATCGCTCTTGCTGCCATAAGCACCGATAACAACAGCTGTGAAACAGTAATGCTGTCACATGTTGCAAGAAGGATGATGCTGTGATAGTGCTTATAGTGCGGATACTAGACACCTAAAAAACAAAAAAATGTATGGCAGGGGGGGGGGGGGGGTTCCACATAACTGTTTGGGAGTTACAGGGTGATTAAGAAAAAAAAGCTAGATTTTTACATAACACCCTGTAACTTAAAAAGTACAGGGCGTAAGGTCACAGTTAAAAGTTCATTGCATGCAGAATGTCATGGTCTTTCCAACAATTGCTCAACCAGCCCCGTACATCTCCACTAAAGAATTGTGGTTGTCTAAACTAAAAATTTCGGATTTTCTTACCTTTTTTTTAATTTAGCCTCTATTATTTTTGCAAAATTCCCTTGCCTAGGACTATTGTTTGCGATCTTATTTCTATCGATTCACTGAATCAAAAATCACATATTTATTTTGGAGTGGAATCTTGCAAGTTAGCACATAAATTCTTTGTACATGACTTATCATCAGATCAATTTATCAACTGACAGTATTGTCTGTTTTTGTTAGGTTTTGTGAAGGTACCTAGCAACCTAGCAATTTTTGGATAAAATAATGAAATCACCGCATATCCTGGCTAAATTAACAAAAACAAATTATGGAAATCCTTGCAATACTAATAGAGAAATATGGATTTTGGTGTCTCAAGGTCAATTTATTCGTCTTCCAGTACAGAACAAATTCTATAAAAATTATAATTTAAATGTTCACGTTAAAACTTGTATGTAGCATGAAATCGGTTCTACATTTTCTCGCCTAATTTGGTATGTAATTAGTTTTTCAGTCCGACAAATGTTTTGGAGATAATTGCAAAACAAGTGGATCAGTACTACCTAAGATGAAAAAATGGCCGTTTTTCAGTACAAAAATGGACATATTTTCAACTCATCATTATGAAGAACTGGTAAGTTATGGAAATTCACTTTCCATTAGAAAAATTAAATGTTCATAACAGAGTACTAATAGATGTAAAACAAAGAACGGAAAGAATATATGCAAAGTATAGGAACGGGGGTGTATCTGACCCAAGTGAAAAAAAATCCGTTTTTCGGCAGTAAAAAGTCAGTTATGACGTTAAAATGATAAAAAACAAACTAAACCACTTGATTAACCGCTCTTCTATCTTTAATTTTATACCGAACATGATACCAATGGGGAATGGTGACCCATCCCCAAAAGCCCCTCCCGAGGAATTTGCTCATAACTATACTTTTGTACTCTAGACCTTAAATCCGTAGGAAAAAAACATAATGTTCTACGACGTTTTCACACAGCGTTAGCCGTCCTTCAATATTGCGACACTTCACACGTTTTCCCTAACTCACCCAGTGTATTAGAGGATCGCGAATGGTGAGTTAGGGAGTTTTAATCGGGGAAAACGAAAATTCTTATCTCCCAAACTCTCTGTGTTAGAGAATCCGGTCCCAGAACAGATTTCTCAATGTTGGATACACAGCCTGATGGATATTATCAGAACTAGATCTTGACTTATTGTTGTTTCCAACATGGTCCTATCCTAAGAATTCTGAACAACTGATGAGATATTTAACCAGTAGCAGTAGGTAGCAATCGTGAACTGTATTTTATCACACCGGGTAGTGGCGGTGGCCGGCGTGGACTTTTCAATTAAACACATATGATTAAAAATTCCCCAATTATAAAAATTTTCATCTGCTTATACGATTGTCTATCCCTCAAGACTACTTATTTAGAGGTTGTACAAAACCTGTCTTCTGAAGGATCAGTATTCGTGAAATTCGTCAAAAGGTAGGCAGCATCACTGTTGAATTCAGACAACAAAACTTACTTTAGTGGATAATGCCATTACTGTGCTGATGCACATTGCAAAATATGCATCCCTAGATAAAATTAATAAGCTCTCATAATCACAATAAATAATTGAATTTGGTTATTGAATTGATCCATAACCTTATTTCTGCCAAAGAGTCAAAATACGAAAAAGGAAATCTAGTGAGGAGAGATATCCAGATAAACACATAAATAATAAACCAACGGACGGACAGAAATGTATAAATCGAGTTAAAATTCTCTAGCCACCATTTAATGGCCGGCATTACAAACATTACGCCGAATTTACTGAATCATGTATTACATACAAATGCTGTAAAAATTGAACTTTTATGTACTTTAAAAATTTACAAACCACCGCAACAATTAAAGAAATAAAATTGTGGAGCCATTAAATATTGGTCACAAACACAATTCTGGATCCTAGAGGAATAGGTATCAGTAATTAATAATTGGAGAGTTGGACCAAAATTCAATTCCCAGAAAATTAATTTGTTTGAAAATAAATTTTCCCTGGAAATTAGACTACATGGATGTAGCTGTAACCATTAATAGAACAGGAGAGATAAACGAGCGAAATTTGAATAAAAATTAGGATTCTATTTCAGGAGCTTAAAATATTTGTTTTCAAATACTAATAAAAAGTAATATAGATTCTAGATAAAACGGGCTCGGTCCGCGACATCATTTTTTTATTATTTATGTAATAATATTCAAAACTCTGATTTTAATATAAAACTCATCTCACAGGAAGGTGTACTGCCCTTCTTTTAATAGTTTTTGCTTTACGATGATATCTATATCTCTATTAGTAGTAGGAAAGAAGGACTTAACAATATTTGAAAAACTTATTAACGTATTTTATGTACATGTGAAAGCCGTTGGATTAACTCCCGGTCCAAAATCTTGGAGATACCCTGACAAAGATTGTCTTTGTGTCCTCGTTGTTGTGGTAGTGAACGTATGGAGACGTCAATCCAGCTCCTTAGCAAATATTATTCTTTATCCGTTGAGTATTAGAAAAGACAGTCTTTATTCCATAATCCAAAGGAGCACGTCGACAACGTCTCTGCCCGGGACATTTGGCCGGTTTTTATTTTAATTTCACCAAAACAACTTTATGCGGAGGGAATAAAGGCCGATTCACACCACCGCGATAGCGACTGTGATAACGTATCGAGAGCAATAACCCAGCAATAGATCGTTACACATAGTTTTCAATGTAAACGCTCACACCAACACGATAGATCACAGTAATACAAAGAATTTCAAAATGGATAGTGAAAATTCAAGTGGGTGTTAAAAAATTATTAAATATCGTATAAAGAAATACCCAATTTGATATGATCTGAATTGAAAACATTATAAAAATAGTAGAAAAAAGGACAAAGTGGAGTTGATATTGCCAAGGAGTTGAATACAAGTTGGATTAGATTAAGGGACCCTTCGGACACTGCGACGAGAGTTGATTTATTGTGTCTTTTCAGTGAAGTGAGGTTATAGTACAAGTACAAAAACGTTGGTTTTCTTCCATTAACTTCGAATTTTATTCAACCTCCCATTTTTTATTAAGAGGGCTCGAAATTTTGAGAGATAGGGACATCATTGGGTTGTTTTAGAAAAGCAAAGTTTGTGATTTATTTAGTTATCTAACTTAGTTATCTAAAAAACACCATGTAAATCATTTAAATTGAAAACGCCCATGTTTTTTTAACTTCATAATTATATACGTAGTTGGGTTGGGGGGTAGCGTATTTCAAATATGTCAACATTTCCTTTGTTCACATTATGCCTGTAAAGTGCTAAAAATACTTTATAAATTTACCGCGAAACTTGTGCTATCAGAAATCCACTTACTTCGAATATATACCAAAAAAAATTACGAATTTTAATAAGCATACCACCTTAAAGATGTCGGCCGCAGAACACATGCGGCAATTGAAGAATTGTCGCCAAACAAAATGGGTTTCTCCATTTTTATTTTTTTATTTTTGACGGAAATGGGAAATGCAAAATTTATTGAAAGAATTCTCAGAAGCCTAGGTATATGTGTTGCATAGCGAAAACTCTGTATACTCTTGTACGTGGGGAGGGGTGCCGGTTTTATTTTAAACTCATTTTTCATTTTAAACTCAAGAATATCAAATTTTATTTATTACATGCTCATCCAGTTTTTTGTATCTAATATCACAAGCTTTTCATAATTCAGACTTAATACTTATTTAAAATTTAATAAAACTTAACAATTCTTTCATTAAATTCAATATAGAAAAGAAAACAATTTTGTGGCGTATACTGCTACGTATGAGCCATAGACTTGATCACATAGAATTTATGTTGATAGGGTAGCAATTTTTATTGCTGCTACGTGTATGTCGGAGAAGGTGTAGCAAGTATGACTTGCTACTATCGTGCAGTTTTTTAGTGTGCTGCTACGTGCAGGACTGAATATCGTAGCACTTGTAACGTTTGTCGTGTGCGTACTTCTAGGTACAGAAAATTGGATTGATGCTAGGTGTAAGAATGCAGTGGTGGCACTTGTGACGTATTGTCGTGTGCTCATTTATAGGTGCAGCGAATTGGACTGCTGCTGCATGGAGTTTGGAGAATTCATAATTTTTCAGAATTAACTTCAGTATTTGTTTGACGCAGAATTAACATCTGGCAGAATATCAAACTTAATCTTTGTATAAAGTGAACCTAGATTTCGAAATGAAATATTTAGGATTAAGTCCTATGTAGAGTTACTTGAGTCAACCTAAATATGTATGCCCAGAATTAAGTTCTGTATGGGAATTTCAGTTAGCCTCAATTTGTAAGATTTAGGATTACCTCAAGTATAGGAAATTGAGTTAACCTCAATTTATAAGATTTAGGATAAACTACTGTATGGGAACTTGAGTTAATCTCGATTAATTGGGTAGCCAGAATCAACTTCTGTATAGTAATAAGTTAACCTCAAATTAATAGAATTCAGAATCAACTTCTGCTTTAGCATTTAGTTAACCTCAAATTATCGGATACTTAGAATCAACTTCTGTAAGGGATGCAGAATTAACTTTTTGTTTGTATAAGGATTGCTCAAAACAGACCACAAGGTTTAGGACTTTATTAGATCAGCTCTGATTTGGAAATGGGTGTTTCACTATGGCTCACCTCCTATTTATAGCTGCTGAGACCGGTCATGTGCTGTAGTCCTTATGGTGTTGCCCTAGCAACGTTTATGCCAATTGCTGCGGCGAAATCGTCTGTTTGACGTAATTTTAAATGGAAGACAAGTTAACACGTAAACAAACACGGAGATATGTGTAATGAAGGTGAGTTTTTTTTTATAGTTTTGTCGATTTATATAGTTTTTTAATAATATGTTATATTTTTCAGCTGAATTATTATACGCGACATCTTTGGGATATTATTAGATAAGTATTGTGGATCTTTTCATTTTTGAATTTGATTCTTTGTGGGTTCTAATTTTTTTTTTTAGGAAATAAGAAGCCTGTATGCATCGAGGGACTCGTAGTTCGGTGGTGGCCCGAACCCATAGTATTTAAAACAAGCCCAAAGATAAAAAAAACGTTCTACGATATATCGTATTGTAAGATCTGAGCTCAGCGAAGGGAGGTGCCGGTTTTAAAGGATAACTCAACTTTTATAAATTCAAATATAAAATTATTTATTTCAAATATATATACGGGTGTCCCGTAAATCGACGTCAAGCGGGAATCGGGTGATAGACCAAATCATAACAGTTCCCAGAAAAATATAAAAAAAATTCTAAATCATGTAGTTCTCAAATTATAGACATTTCTTTTGTTTTCGAGAAAATGTACACCTTGTGGGGGTTTTTTAGCTCCTGTTGCTACAAATCTTTACTTTTTTTCAATTTTATTTTTCTTATGTAAACCCGAATAGTGCTTATGTAACCTGCTGCTTTAAATTCTAAGCCTACTGTTCCAGCTTGGAAGAAAATGTCACATTTTGCCGAACCAAGAATAGAAAATTAATATTTCACCCAACTTTAACTGACTGTAATGAAAAAAAAATGTACTACGCCAGTTTGGCAAGTCACTTTAAAAGTTGGCGCATTTAATAAGGATTCCAAACTGGTATAACACTTGCTACAATATTTCTTAGGTTAAGGCAAAAAAAATTACTTCAAGAAACCCAGTTTCGAAACATTTCTTTTCACCTACTAAAAATGATTCTAGTGTACCCAAAGCTTACCGTAAGACCGTAACCTTAAGCTTCTAGTTTGACTGAGATGGGGAGAGTCATTACATAAAGTGTGAGTGAGACAGATAGTGAGGCTTTCAAGTTAGAGATCCTAACTTTTTGTTGAATTTAGGGCAAATTTTCCTTAGGTTTAAAATTAAACACCAATTATTTGGATGCTAAGATTTATTATTTACAAAAGATGTTCAAATTGCCTTCCTTCAGCTGCAATACAAGCTCGACGTCTTCTTAAAAAGGATCGGGTTATCAGACGGGCAATTCTTCCATTGATGACAAATTCAACTGCTTCCGTAATTCTGGAGCTCATGTTTTTGTGAAATTCGGTGAGCTATACTTTAAGACACTCCTGTGGTTTCCTGGTTGAACGTACCAAAGTACTTGGGTCTTCTTCAACTGCTTGAAGTACTACGTTCTCGTAAGGTAAGGAACTCTTCCTTCATCATGTACATGGGTTTTAAGTTGGCCCTCTGCGGAGAATAGACGATCAACATTTGTAAAAACTCAATGATTTGATGAGCTAGCGTCACTATCTTGCTCACTCACGCTTCATTTAATGACTCTCCGTCTCAACTCCGACTCAAACTAGAAGCTTAAAGTTATGGTCTTACGGCAAGCTTTGGGTACACTAGAATCATTTTTAGTAGGTGAAAAGAAATTTTTCGAAACTGGGTTCCTTGAAGAAAAAATTTTTTTTTCCGTAATCTAAGAAATATTGTAACAAGTGTTATACCATTTTAGAACCCTTATTCAATGCGTCAACTTTTAAAGTTACTTGCCAAACTAGCGTAGTACATTTTTTTCATTACAGTCAGTTAAAGTTGGGTGAAATATTAATTTGCTTTTCTTGGTTCGGCGAAATGTGACATTTTCTTCCAAGCTGGAACAGTTGTCTTAGAATTTAAAACAGTAGGTTACATAAGCACTATTCGGGATTACATAAGAAAAATAAAATTGAAAAAAAGTAAAGATTTGTAGCAACAGGAGCTAAAAAACCATCACAAGGTGTACACTTTCTCGAAAACAAAAGAAATGTCTATAATTTGAAAAATACATGACTTAGAATTTTTTTTATATTTTTCTGGTAACTGTTATGATTTGGTCTATCACCCGATTCCGGCTTGACGTCGACTTACGGGACACCCTGTATATATATATATCGCTTAAAACTAATATCAGAAATTCAATTTAGAATATTCTTAACCTATGTAAAGTAATTCAACAAAATATCCTAGTTTCATAGTAGGCATAAATTCAAATCAAAGCAAGTAAAAAAGCTAAAATTGGTCTAAGACCAATTCTAATGATACCCTAGATGAATGCCCTTATGAAGTTTCCCATATATTTCCAGAACGGTTTGTCGAACAGAAAAAAATGATTATAACCAATTTTATAGGATTTCGTATTATGAAGAACTTTTTAGTACAATTAAAATGTCTTGTACTGATTGTTGTATTGATCGTTCACATAGTATACGTAAAACCTAAATTTTTATATGACAACACCAAGAAAGAGTTGCCCTATTTAGTCCATTTTTGAAATTTTATTTGCTAGTACAATGAAAACACCATGTACCAAATTTGAGCTCTCTAAGTTGACACGTTCTCAGGCAGTGTCCAAATATATAGAGGAAAACGAAATTTTTTAATGGCAACCCCACGAAGGAGTTGCCTGATTTGTCTCAATTTCGGATTTAATTTGACTTTTTTTTCTAAAGTCCGTGTACATAATTTCAGCTCTCTAAGTATACGGCTTCTCGAGCTATCGTGCGCACAGACGGACGGACGGACATTAACCAGACTGGCATTAACCAGAATCGATGAAAGCGCACAAATGTTGAAATTACAATTTATTTATGTTTTCAATGAACAACTAAATTTTAAATATGTTTAGAACCTAGTTTCTTAGTAATAAATTAAATGTACGTACGTATAAAGATATTGGTCTAAATTGAATAAATAAACCTAACGTAAAAACAATAACATGAAGAACATTGCCACAAGCTGGCCCAAAAAATTTATTCGGTACAAATGATGCTGAAATAATGACACCGAGTTGCTAGCAACAAAATTCTCAAGAGCTTTCTATCAGGGGGCCATCAGCTCGTTTTAAAACGAAGCTTTTGGTTCATATTTTTGTACGGCCGCTTCAAAGCTACATACTTGTACGTTGTCGCTGATTAAGGTTTGACTTAAGTCGGAACTAGCGATTATGTTGGAGATGCATATGTACGGTCGACCATCTTGAGCGTCACGGCTGCATACGATTGTACCAAGTGTAAATGACATGAGATTTGCTTACCTAGAACTGTGTTACGTGTAAGAAATAATCAATGAACATCTGTACTGATTATGTACTGATACTAATTTATCCGAATAGGACGTCATTATTAAAGAAAATAAAGTTTTTCTACGAGCACCAACAGAAAATATTTTAAACCAAGAAGTTGACAGATTTATGTTTAGTCCATATTAAGATTGGACCAATTAGCGGAGCCGAATAAACTGAATTAATTGATATTGTTTAAAAATATCTTAGCTGTATTTCACAGACAACAACCGGATTGTGCTGTATAAAATCGATGTAAATTAAAATGCAACTTTATGATGATAAGCCGTTTACTTGTCGTCCTTATAGAATGGGAGCTGCAGAAAAAAATAGTGCAAAACATTGTAATTCAGTCTGTGACATTGATGTTAACAAGAAAAATGGAATACAGCGTTTATGTTTTAACTATTGCAAGTTAAATACGTTAATTGTAAAATATGATAACCAGATTCACAGATTACGTATTGAAGAGTACAGTGCAGCGCTTTGAATTTAAAGTACGGGTATTATAAAAATTGTATGGAGGAAAAGCCAAAGAAATTGTGCTACTCCCTCAAAAATGAATGACATTCGGACTCAGGAATACACCACGGACGTTATTAAAATCTTTAACTCAAGTAACACCAATCCATATCATAGCTTTTGTTTATTTGGATGACGTACTTCTTCATACTCAAACTGTATAAGAAGCTCTTGCTGGATTGAGATAAACATAAGAGATCTTCGGACCAGAAGGTACTACCAGAGATAACATAAACTATGTAAATAAAAATGTAAATATTCGTTCGTTCAAAATCGTAAATCTCCGAATGCTCTACATTAATTGCTTTGAAATTTTGACACAAAGTCTCATTCAACTACACACATGTTCTTATATACCTACTATCTTTCTTTATATGCTGTTTTGTGTAAATGTGTCCGGTCCAACGTCTTTTCAGCAATTGAGAATTGTCGACGGCGTTACACATGCTACTTTCCGCAATACATGTCAAGCTCTGAGTTTATTGGACAACAACTGACACTTCGGGATGTATGCATTAATGACCACGTCACATCCAAATCAAATTCGTGTACTGTTTGCGATCATATTGACCGCTTGCACTCCTTCCTCTCCAAAAGAGTTATGGAAGAAAAATGGCTGAAGATATTTTCTGTTGTCGAATACGCAAAGAAAACTCAAATACGAATATGGATCTGACAGCAAAAATCTACAACGAAGGGTTTAAAATGATTGAAGACTTGTGATTTGAAATCGCGAACAAAGCTCTCAATAAATTGGGAATGCCATCACCGAGTCGATCTGCTGCTACTTCGTTCGATTTATGCGTCGTGAATAAAATTACAACAGTGGTGATCTTTTATCGTATGTGCAATTAAATATACTTAAGCTAACACTTGAGCAACATGGCTTTCAGAATCAAATAAGACAGACTATCAATAACGGAGTTGGAGAAATCTTCCTCTTAGATGCACCAGGTGAAACTGGTAAAACATTCCTAATTGGATTGTTTCTGGCAGCAATGGTATCACAAAATGACATAGCCTTCGTTCTTGCGACGTCCGGAATAGCACCGACATTGCTACCACATGAAAGAACTGCTCATCCCGCTTTGAAATTGCCAGTGAATCCACAATGGCGTACCAAAAACCGCTCAAGGCTCTTGATCAATCGTTGCAAAATTTGCGTGAAACATCAAATCAAATCAAACGTTACCTCTAATTCCTCGATCGACACCAGCGGACGAAATAAATGCTTAGTTATTTTACTTTGTGGCGAAACGTAAATACGTTAAAATTAACTACAAATATGTGTGTCCAGCTGCTAAATGATCGATCAACTGAAATATTCACATATGAATTGCTGGAAATTAGGAACGGAAAGGTTTCGGTTGATTTGATCTCAGGACGAATTTCATTGCTTCATAACTTCTGTACTTAAGTGACGTCAAAAGAAGAATTGATTGAAAAAGTATTTCTCAATATTCAAACTAATTACAAGATTTACAATTGGCTGAGTGAACGAGCTATTCTTGTGACCAAGAACAAAGACGTCTACGAACTTAACAATATTGTTCAGTCTAACAAAGCGAGGCTGTTATATACAAGTCCGTCGACACTGTTGTGGAAGCAGATGATCAGCAATTCTCAAGCCTAATCTAAAGAATTGTTCTTCCTTTTCTATTTAACCAGACTGAGGCAACGCAACGCGTGGCTGGGTACAGCTAGTTCTTCTTAGAAAGATTCGACAGCTAGAATTAAAATATCAAACGCGTTTTGCATCTTCAGATCTCTGAGATTGTCTCAAGTTAAGAAACAAGCAATATATTAGAGTTTCAAGACACACTGCGATACGAACTTATTGTTCTCAGCGATGTTCCGCAAAAAAAGAGATTTGATGAGTTTATCAATCAGAAAGGTAGAATTTTAGGGGGCAACGAAGGAAACTTCCAATAGAATGTTTTTCGCAGCATTGTCATCGATTGCTTTACGGCTAATGAATGAAAACTTTTGGTTATAATGCGCTACATTGAAGAATTGTGCCGGAATTTTGTATTTTAATCATTACTCACAACATTCAGAATATTATTCGTTGCGATTTTTGTTTTCTTGTATTTCGGTATTAACTGACTTGGATGATTTTGGAAACTGATTTAGGTTATTATTCCTTAGATGAAATCTAAAGGGTATATTAAGCTTGTCATTCCGTTTGAAACACATAGAAATAATTATGGTAGAGCAAAAATGGATTGGACACCTACACATAATATTAAAAATTATTTTGATTTTTGCATGACCGTCTGTCTGTCCATCTGTCTGTATGTCCGTCCTCATGATACGGCGTTTTAAAATAAAAAGTAAAATTAAATTCGAAAATGAGACAAATCGGATAACTCCTTCGTTGGGTTGCCATACAAAAATTTCGTTTTCTCTATATATTTGGACACTGCCTGAGAACGGGTCAACGTAGAAAGTTGAAATTTTGTACATGGCATTTCTATAGAAAAAGAAAATATAACTTCAAAAATGGGCTAAAAATGTGTGTTTCCATATAAAAGTTTAGGTTTTTACTTATAGTGTGAAAACGACCAGTACTAGACGTTTTGATTGTACTGAAAAGTTCTTCAGAATTTGAAATCCTATGAAATTGGTTATATGTAGCCATTTTTACTGTTTTACAAACCGTTCTAAAAATATATACGAAAAACCACTTCAACAATTAAACGTGCGCAGAGAGGTGACCATACAAAATTACATACGGGCATGCATATAGGGTATCATAAGAATTGATCTTACAATTAGACCAAGTCTAGGATTTTTAATTTATCTGAGTTTTGCTATTGGCTTTAAATATTGAATTTTGGCCTTACATAGCCATATTTTTGGCATATCGATTACTGGATGTACTTTCAAGTTTACAAGTACTTTCTTCGGGCATAAAGAAGTGGGTAGGTAGTAACAAAGAAAAAGAAAATTAAAAATTAAGTGTTTAGGTATAAAATATTTATATTATTGAAAAAAAAAAATAACGAAATTGAGTTTGCAGATTTCTAGTATACATTTTGAAATTCTTTTGATGTGTTTCTACTTTTGTTAACGATAGACACATTTATTTAATTATAATTTGGTGCACCACATCCCAACTAATAATTTTATCTTGAAAACTTTATTCAATTTGTGCAAATTCTAACAAACCGTAACTTTCTAGTTACGCAATTATGTTGGGGCACTTGAAATCCCACAAAGCTACATATATTAATTACTGTCACAAAACCTATTTGTCAAGCACTCTACTCCGGAAACATGAAGTTAAGTGGCACTTAATGGCTCATAAAATCCAGGATTAACCAGTTTTACCGATTTGCATGACCACCTGTGAAGTAATGTTTTCCATTCAATAATCCTTTTCTCATTTTAGTGCGTAGTTTCCTCTGAAATGCAACCAAAGCCAACCGAATGGATTCCTCTTTTCCATTGTGCCTTTTATATGAATTCGTCCAAGTGATTTAATTTCATTAGCCAAAACGACGCCTCATTTGACCCTTTCCTATAGAGTACATAGATGAAGACTTAATGGTGAGGTATTACTTAGTTTTATGGGAATTCTGGTTCAACTATTTCTTCTTACCTATTATTGTGTCCCACAAGATCCATAAGAGAAGAATTATTGCTTAGGATAAAGGAAGCTGTAAACTGGACTCGTGGGGTGCACATGAACATTCTTCTTGGGCGATAATTGAAATTGCTTTGGGTGAGAATATATAGTAAATTTTCAGGATCGCTGAAATGGAAGTGATTCAATTTTTCATATCAATTAAGTAAGTAAGTAGTGAAATAGAAACCTGAAAGCGACTAACAACAAGTAAAATTAATTGACGAATAAGGGCGCTTGATATAGATTAGCAGGTTGAACGAAAGAATTTTCTTTTCAGAAAAATTCCATTAATGTTCAGGGTTTCACGAAACCTTTTAGCTTCTAATTTTTAAAACTTACCTTCCAGTCCAGGTATATCAAATCGATTGTTTCACTTATATAGGTATGTGAGTGCCTCATACTGTGTCGATTGTGTGAACATTTGCACTTGCTTTCTTTGCTGCACTTCAAAGTGAATTTTATCCAGGAGTAAAAAAAATTGATACAGGCCAGCAGACTTGGGCTGGATTTTTCATTCGGTTCTATTTTACCAAATAAATCCCAGAAGCACTCATGTGAATCAACAAGATCCTTTTAGGACTATATGTTCCTTGATATTTTCTTGTCATTTATTTTGTATGGAAAATTGAATTTTTGTATTTGGATGGAATGGCTTTCAATTTCAATGATAGAAAATCTAGATAGGTACTTAAGTACATTTTCTATATGTTTTTTAAAATATTTTTCAAATCATTAGATATATATTTTGAGGATGTTTGCACAAGCGTGAATGTCAATGTCCTTTATACATTCGGTAAAAACCTATTTCAATATTTTTTCTCTTTTCTGAAATAGAATTTTTTATCATCTTTCAACATACTTAAGTTCTTAAACGTTTGGAACATATGGAAAGATTCATGTGTTTTCAGGCAAATGCTGTCATTGAACATTCTGTCATTGAAAATTCTGAAGCACGGAGGTAACAGCACTCGCATATCAAAGAATTGAAATGACTTTATCGTATTAGCAGGTAAGTGTCTGGGCTATTGGTAAGCGCTTTTATGGCTCGAAACCTGGCCAGTTGGATAATAAGTCCATCATCTGCATCACCGTGCTGAGAAGTTTAATCTATTGTATACCGTACAACATTTCTGTGTAAATTAAAGCTTTACTCTGCACTTGGCTTTAATTAGAGGGGAATTCTTTTGGAAATCAATACGTCTGCTAGGTGCTACTACGCCTTGAGAGTGCAAGAGCTCTATTTGGTATGCCGTATTTTATTTACTAACAATAATGGAGGTCTCACTTATCTTAGGCAAGAGTTAATATTGGTTTAAATGGAATGCTGAATTAATTTCATCATTAAGTAGATGAATAATATATTGCTAGTTACTCTAAAATTTGAAAGAGTTTTCAATTAAAGTCTTTTTTCATATGGTTGCAGAAAATATCTATGATCATGATATCAGTGAGAAATGCGCCAGTAATTCGCTATGGTGTACATAGCTTTCTACCTGGAAAATGATATGGAAAACCCCCAGTGGTTTATCATGTCAAAAACTCGATCCATATATGTCGACGCCTACTCTGACCTGCATTTTGGATAATTTTATAAAAGTATTAGAAAGCCATAAATACTGCTCATGTTAGCTGCTTCTTAAAACTTTTCTCGTCCTCTTCTTCTTTACCAATTGGTTACTAGATTGACTCCTCGTCTAAAATAGCAATATTGGCGCGTGCTGACATAGCACCAATTATAACCAACTAACCCCACTACCTCTCTCCTTCCTCTTTAATTGAATACCCCACATGATATATTTTGAAGTACCCCAATGGAGGTGGTGCTACTAAGTTATTTTGTATCAGGAACAATTTCAAGCACTTTAGCCATTGGCTGCTCCAAGATTCCACTACTGTAATAATGGCTTCCTTCGAAGAGTACTTCTCTTCAGTTTTCTTCCCACTTTTCTTGGGGCCCTCGTCAAAAATTTTTATGTGAATAATTACCAACGCTGCCATAAGCCTTTCCAAATCTGCCTGCGAAATTTAAGATTTCTTCATAGCTCGCTTATATCGGGACCCGCGAAAACAGGACCTTTGTAGGCTTTTCCTTGCATGGAAACGGCACAAGTTGTCTACATGATCAACGATGCCCACAAGCATAAATTTGGTTGCACTCTCGAGGGTTGTGGTACACACCTCAATAATTCCCCCAGCTATTACTCCCATAAAAACTAACTGTTCACAGCAGATGACCTGGAAGATCGAAGATTACCTTCAGGCATGTGCTCTGAGTACACCCCTGATGTGCTCCAGAAGCATCCCATAGCTCTCGTTCAAGCCATCTTCCATCGAAGAAACCGTTAAAACCCATATTGGTCTTAATCCGAGGATTACTCACGTCAAATGGGACTGGATGAGCAGATAAACCCTTACCTCAAATTTCGATTACGGAAACCTTTTCTAGGGAAATTCGTGAGAGGAATTCATTGGAATGAACTAAAAAATGGCGTGTCAATAATCTATACCAAATTCGTGAAAAAATTAATTAAAATCATCAATATCAATAATAAATCTTTATGGGAAACATGCCAAAAAATGCCACATATTTTTTGGCATTTAATAACAACAATTAAAAAACCAAATCCAATCAGAATCATTATGGATAATGAAATTGAAACCGAAATTGGCTATAAAAACGGGGTCATTCCTACAGTCGCTTTCTGATTTGTCGAGTTCTCATAAGATAAGCATATGCCAAGGTGGTCATAGTTTGTTCTATATGCAAGATTTCAACAGTTCAACAAGTTTTTTAAAAGGTGGCCAATTTTCAGTTGCAATATTTTTGGAAACAGTATTTCATCAAAGCCCAGGAATTTCTAGTTTGGAGTTCAAGTGTGTTTTTCGACAAATTCACGACAGTTTAGAAGGTTAAAGGGTTTTTTTTGAAACAATTTCAGCAAGGTATGTTTGTCAATTGTTTTCATTCAATTTGAGGTTATGGGACAATCATGCATGCCAAACAGGTTATAATTGCATGTCACAAAATAACCTAAAGAAATTGATTAATAACTACTTATCAAATTTATTTTTCAGGAATTTGTAGTTTTAAGCATTGTGAATTTGTAATTTTATTGTTTGTAACATAATGTGAAAATTATGCCTATAGGATCGTTTTTCACAAAACATGCGCAGACAAAAAAAACAATTTAAATAGAATCATTCAGTTGGAGTAGTTAATCAAATAATGAAAAATTTAGTTGTAAATAAATGTAGAATGAATAAGAAGATGTGAATTTAAGTATAAAATACATTAAAAAACGCAAACGAAGTTGTGCAATGAACTCAAATTTTAATACGATATATGTAGTAAGACAATAAATTAGATATTTTAGTTTGGTTTTATTGCATTAAATAAAAAAATATTTGAATTGTGTTAATATTGTTTAAGGTAAGAAAATTATGTTTGTAAACGTGTCAAGCTTTTGAAATTGAATAATTAAAAAATTATTGAATAACTAATGATGACAGAATTTCGTTCTTGACTATATTTATCATTTCAGCAAAGGAAAAATAAAAGGGAAACAACAATAGTTTGGCTTTTTTTTAAATTTTTTTTAAATATTAGGTTGAAACTAGAGCCCACAGGTAAGTTCCACATGGCATAAAGGAGTCATAATGTAATACCAACAGAATACCAAAAGCTATTCTGATGAGGGAACTTCAATAACAAGGAACAGCGAATACTATGGACTGCTTGCATGGCATAGCAATCATATTGAAGTATCTCACAACAGTTCAAGACGTAACCATCTCATCCGAACTTCGTATCCAATCACCTGTCAGCAAATCAAGACTTTTCTTTTGTTACATTATTACTCCAGCTCCAACTGCAATTATTAGTATCAGCCCTCAACAAAGTTATTAAATAGGAGATAACCAATTTTCCATAAACTGGTTATTATCCAAAAATCACTGGCTGTAGTATCGGATATTTTAAATATACCGCTCAGTGTAAATTAGTAGCATTTTAATCTTAAATCCCCTGTAATTTCGAAAATAACGCGAATTGCAAAAAAAAAAAATATTTTTTTTCGATTGCAAATCACCTCATCTTTAAGGTGTTTCAGTGTACACAAACTGGAACACCCAGTACATGTGTGGCACACTTATCCTTTCATTGAATCTATTCAGAACGGAAAAGTTTCGATTTTCGAAATAATTATTCAAACCAAATGTTAATTTATTTTAATTATAAATTTTGTAAAACAAAGTGATAAATATTAAATTAGCATTAAATAATGTTAAAATTTTATTTTATTATACAACTAATTACCGTAGGCTATTGAAGTGAATATATCACAAAATAGTTTAATTTCTTGTTATGCAATGCCGATATATGCTAAATTTGGCAGTAGATAGTTAAAATTAAAGGAGTCATAACAAAACAATAAAATATACTTTCTGGAACTGCATAATATATTCTTTCAAGGCGAAGCAAATCTATCTGACGGATATTTTTTTCATCCTTTTTCTTAATGAAATCAATCTTTTGGATAATTTTCATTTATTTAGTTGGAGTAAAATATTTTTAAGAACTCTTCTCAAAGGAATTTGTTGGATTCAATGTAATGTGTTCATTCGATAGGATTAAAAATAGGGAGATCCGATTAACCTTATTCGGCACCGATCGGAGTAATATTCTCACGGATTCCTTATGTTTAAAGAATTTTTGCAGAGCA
Source organism: Dioctria linearis (assembly GCA_963930735.1). Classification (NCBI taxonomy): domain Eukaryota; kingdom Metazoa; phylum Arthropoda; class Insecta; order Diptera; family Asilidae; genus Dioctria; species Dioctria linearis. The sequence continues at coordinate 238,567,176 of OZ005741.1, forward strand.
GCAGTGCTTAACTTTAATTACACTATATGTAAATTCCTGTAATTGACATATAGTGGCCTGTGTTTATAAATCACAATTTATTAGTCAATTCTAATAACTGAAATTCGTTGAGTTGCGTTTACAGACCAAAATTTACTGTTAGCTGAAATTCAAAATGGTGGTAGGTAGTGTAGCGATTAAAATATATTAATGACCAACTGATATTTTTTTATCTTATGACAACTCGACAAAAAGAAGAGAGACAATGATGGAGTGACGCGGTTTTTATAGAAAATTTTGTCTCTATTTCACTATCCATATCGTGAAACTTTCGAAATAAGACCTTTTTATAACTTTATTAGAGTTTTTAATTTTATACTTTTTGCCATCCTTCCCATAAAGATTTGTTATTATTTTTATTAATTTTAATTGGTTTTTTCATAAATTTAATATACCTTATCGACACGCCATATATTGGTTCATTCCAATAAATTCCTCACACGATTTTCGCTGTTCTGTCTTGTTCGGACCTTGCCTCTCTTTCACACTCATTGGTGTGTATTCAAATTATATGATTTGCATGTAAAGACACCTTGGATGTGTAATTTCTTAGTTCTTTATTTCTTTCTAATGTGTCTTTACTCTTAAGACTAAACATTTATCTGTATTTTAATTCAGTTTCTAATAAATTTCATTTTTTATTTCAGGCCAGCGAGGGACCTTTGCACATGTGGCATACTCCAGGTGCAGGTATCATGTTTCGTGATATTTTAATTGTAAAAGATGAATTCTTTTCCTTGCTTTTCAGGTTCGACGAACAAGCAGCCTTAATAAGTCCCAATCACGGATAATGCAACTGTTTCAGCGATTGTAGAAAGAACCATTGCTAGACTATATATCGAAAGCATTTTCGCATTCTATCTAGAGATTTACAATAGTTGATTACAGAACCTTATAAATACTTGCAGTGAATCAAATATCAGGGAATATTGTTTTGGCGTTTCTATTGTCTAGCACTATGTAGGATTTATTGGCTATCTTAATCTTGAGTGGAGTCAATAATACAAAGAAAGTGCAAAAGGCGTTTCGTATCAGGAAGAACTTAATACTCTTCAGTACGGTTGGTTATTGGTTGCCGTATATGCCTGGAAAAAAGCTAAGTTGACCTCAGATTATATACGCTCAATTAAAATTCTGAGTTTGAATTATATGAAGCGAAATACTAAATATTAACATTGTACTCAGCACTATAGCCCTAAGCGGAACTGGACAATTTTATATAAAAAAATTAAGAAGACATGTCGTAGAAAAATGATAAAAAAGTTTGTTCCCAAACTGCAACTAATGAAAGTACAAAAGGCGTATGATATTTCGCTTCATATAATTCACACTCAGAATTTTAACTGAGCGTATATAATGTGAGGGCATCTTAGCTTTTTTTCAGTCGTATGCGCCAAGCAAGAACCAGCCGTACTGAAGAGTATTAAATTCTTGCTGATACGAAATACCTCTTGCACTTTCATTAGATGAAGTTGCAGTTTTAGCAAAAATTTTTTTGTTATCAATATTTTAACAATTCCATAGAAAGTCTTCTTGATTTTTCTATACGAATAATAAAAAGAATTAATTGTTGCACTAATGAAAGGGGCATTTCTGTTCGTAACCAATCAATGCACTCACTAATCAACCGATTGAAATTCTTCTACCATTCTTTATTTTACTATGTTATAATAGGTTAGAAAGAAAACTGAAGATAAATTACCTCACTTTCCATTAATTTTGAAGAAGTCTATTTCAGGAAATTTGCTAACATTAGGAAAATTGCACGAACCGTAGGTATGAGAATTATAAACATTTCGAAATTATGCAAAAATTGAAGAGAACTATTTATTTTTTAGGAAGTAGTAAAGGATATCCAGGACAAGTAGCAATTCAGTTGTAAAAGATAAGTGTGCTCCATTCTGAAAATAATTATGTTTCCACACAGAAAATTTTTGAAATGCTATGGCCGAAGCCATGGTCCTTTTACATTAAGCAAATTGGACGAGGTTTATTGTGACATTCTATGTATATACATACATACCTTCCGGTTCATGACCAGAAATTTTCCGTGAGATAAATTTTATGAGAGTATTTTCGGTCCCTTCCTGCAGACAGACAGCGATGAGGGATTCAGAGCCAGATGGAAACATCATGGAGATTCATGGATTCACATTAAATGTAGTGTATACAATATTTGTTTATCTATCTGCCAGGAGAATTCATTTTAAAACTTAATCCATAGGTTGAATTATGGCATTTCTGCATAGTAGCTCACTATGTTATACCTTTTCATGTTTTATTCATGATGTGCTCTGTATATTGCCGCAATACTGAAAATCAGAGTTGTTACGAAATCAATAAATCTTGTGAAAAAAAGAATAGAATTTTGTCGCATATTCATGAAATTTCTAGGTATATGTATATATCAGAATAAAAGCATGAACAATTTACTTACCATACTCAATGAGATTCTTACCAAATGAAATGTTGTTGGGTTTACTAGTTGAGGTATATTATTTAAGCTTTTGTCCTAATTTGAATTAGGTATCAATTATTCATATATTTAATTATGTATTTTAACAAGTGGAAACGGATATTAAGCTAATCACACGTTGAGAAGATCCTTTTAACCTAGCTTTAACCAATTAACGAATAACTTTACATACATACATATATGTAACATCACATTATCCAATTTTAAAACGTTAATGAGAACTCTTTGTCTTATTGACTCATATTTATGTCGAAAAATGTTAAAGCCTGCAATGCAGATACACTTATTGATATAGAATAGCATTCTAATTAATTGTGAGCAAACAAGCAAAGCATTTAGACGCCTTAATCTTCGTGTTATTTTGAGCTTGCGGAGAAAAGTGTTGCAATGAGTGGGGTAGAATGTAAGTATATATTGTTTTGTATTGTTGTAGTTTTGTGCACAAAATAGTCATCGGGGATAAAAAACAATAGCTCCAAATTATTTTTGGACAAAATTAAAAGTGTTTTGGTGGACCCCATTAAGATCCAGAAGGTTGTTTTATGGGTGTTACATATGTGCAACGTTAGGCTGGATACCACTAAAGTGATTTGTATTAAGTTTTTCGTTATTCTCTTGTATTTCCGATATGCATTGTCTACAGCGGAAGCGTTAGAGTATCTATACACCTTAGAGTCAGATGACGAAGATGTAGATGGAGTATATCTAGAGCCCGACAGATGAAGGAGAGCTATCTGGGGAGGACTCGTGAGAAGATGATGGCCCAGGATTGATGGATAATCTGCCAAAAATACAACTAGAGGCTCCTAGTGAGTTAGTTTCAGCTGCCAAAGATTATACTGATCGTATTTAATTAGCGAATATAGAGATCAGCAAATTCCTGAAAGATGATTAGAGAATTTCTAGCGAAACCTAAGCGTGAGTCAATTGCAGTAACCAATAATAAGTCCATCAAAATCACAACAAGATCCTGTTGCTTCAAAATCATCTTGTGCTATTCCTGGAACGAAGAAATTTTCCTCAATTCATGTATCGTTATCAGGTAAAAATTAAAATCCATTCCGCGTTATTTTAACCGAATTTCTTTCACTATGCCGAACGTTACTGCTGCATTAAGCCGATCGGCTGAGTTGACATCGGAAACATCTAACAAAGAGCCAGAACCAGCTTCAGTGAAAATAACTAAAAAAAAAAAAAATCCGTTCAACTTCAACGAGAATAAAACTGTCTGCTGGATTGATGACGATGGACAGCAATGACATCCAGCTTTTCCTGAATCCAATTACACCGATTGTATTGGATTACATCCTTATCTACAGTTCGAAAAGTTTTGTGATACTGACTTCATAAAGTTCATATGTGATGAAACTAAGAAATATGCAGTACTCAGAAATTCACAGCTAAATCTATACTTAAAGGAAAATGAAGTAAACTTATTTCTTGCGATACTTATTATAACTGGCTACATATCTCGGCCAACAAAACGAGGCTATTGGTCTGAAGATCCAGACATGTATTGTAAAATGATTGCAGAAGCAATGAAACGTGACCCATTTGAGGTGATTGTAGCTACGTTTAAAGTTGGATAATTAGAGCATTGACAGGCGCTCTAAAGGATCAGTTTTTGAGGCATTTCAAACCAGGACATGATTTATCTTATCACGAGGCAATGGTAGAATACTATGTTCATCGTGGTTGTAAGCAATTCATACGTGGGCACCGTTGGCTGCAAAATGTGGGACTTGAACACACTATTAGGTTATCACATAAACTTCAAGATGTACCAAGGAAACAATCCGAGTATCAACAACGAATATCCAGTAAAGTATAGTAAAAATGTAGCACCACTAATATCAATTTTGGATGATTTTAGTGACGATATCAAACCCCTGCTTTCTGTTTTCACTTTGATAATCTATATACGTCAATGCCCGTTTTACTTGGATTGAAGCAATGTGTTTATTTCGGTATAGGCACACTGCGGAAAAATATGTTACCAAAACTGTGCCCATTATATATCAAGAAACACATAAAGAAACAGCAACGCGGTTACATGAAGAGCAAAAATATTCAAGGAGCCGATTTTTATATAAAAAAATAGATGGATAATTCTGCTGTTACTATTGCGTCGACACTGCGTGGGATGACTCTAACATCAAAGGTCAAAAAGTATTCTATAAAGGATGAAAGGCATATAGATGTTCCCCGTCCATATTTAGTTCCTCAATATAATGCTGGAATGGGTGGAACTGACCGAATGGACCAAAATGTAAAGACTTACAGAGTGGCATCCAGAGGAAAGAAATGGTGGTTTTCGAATTTTATCTGGTTTATAGATGTTTCGGTTCAAAATACGTGGTTATTGCACATGAAAAGTGGTTCTAGGCTATCCCAACTTTATATTATTCCCAGACTCTTGGTGCTCGTAGGCGACCCGGAGGATATCGATATCCAAAAAAAGAAACTGAATACACAATTACTCGATATGACAACGTTGGTCACATAATCAAAGTGATTCCTGAAAAAAATTGAAGACGTCAAAGTGAATATTGTAAACCCAGCGTAACAACAATGTGTAAAACGTGCTTGGCCTTTGTGTTTCGTGTTTCGAAACATACTAACTAATTCCTGTACGTGCTTAAACTAGTTTTCTAATACCTTAACTTAAACCTTGAATTACTGCTATAGGTGTGTCTTAAAAAAAGCCTTTCACTAAAACATTTCTTTTCAACAATTTGTACTGCTAAATCCTATCTAATGTTACATATATATGTAACGCGATTCCTTACCCACTTCCGGCAGGAAACCCATTTTTTTGTGGAGTCTACTTAATGTGGTTATTAATAGTTTACCGCTAATATTTCATAAAAAAAATTCAACTTTTGTAAGCTCTTTGTTAATAGGTTAATCATAAAATTTAAAAAGAAGTGGGTCTTGAAAATATCTGTGATAATAAGAATTGTAATGAATTTCTATATTGTTCTACATTTGAATTGTATTGTAGACTTTATATACATACACTAAGTGTATTTATATTGCTGTCTTTAGTCGAAAAACCAGCGATTTCCTAGCCCTAGCTATCATTTGGCAACTGTTTAGAATAATGTTCACTGATCTATCAAAAAAAAAAAATTCTGAGGGGCAAGTAAGTAGTTCATCACTTGGAAGCTCTATAGGAGATTACTTGGTGTGATCCAACAGAAATGCAACAGAGGATGATCTCATCTAATTTTCCACGAATATAAGCTGTGAATTTTTCCAATATTGTGCGAAGCAACGCATTTCTCATTTTCAATGTGAAGTTCAGTGGTAATCTGCTGAAGTTCTTCTTATAAAGTGAGAATAAAATTGAGAATATTGGCTTATTTAATCAACTTAATAAAATTTATTACCACAAAATAATCACGAGCAGGCGCAAGCACTTTACTAATGTTCTCATGAGGAAGCAGCATTGAAATCCTTTAATGAGGTTTAGGAAACAACAATCCGATGGCTATTCAAAAAGTTCATTAAAGTTTTTGAAACACACCTTTAAAAACTTCTTCGCCCATCATTTAGCATATCTCCTATAGCGCTTCTTAGGAACAGCAATGAAGCGCCTGTCTTTGCGAACTTGCCTAAAGCAAGCAACTGGGTTGAGGTAAATAAGCGCTGCGAACTTTGAGGGAGGCGCTTTAGGAGGTTTCTTAGAGCGATCGATTTCCCAAGGGGTTTCAACAGTAAGCCGTAGCTTCTTACAGTCTGTGTTCTCTGGATCGCATTCAACAATCCTAACCCTTAATTTTTGTTAGAATTGGATTGAATTTAAATTAATTAATTAGTCTAGCTAGAGCTGCAGATTTTCGATTTTTTTTCGAAACTCCGAAGTTTCGAAAGAATATTCGAGGAACGAATCTTCAATGTAAACTTCGACCTTCGAACAGAAGAAATTCGAAGCTGTGAACATACCATGTGATTGTGATTCAAAATTAGTAATGATAGTCCCGTTTAGACATTGAGCTAAAATTTGACACACTTATTGATTTTTCATGACAATATACGTTAACACTTTTATACGATATAAAGTTATGATGGCGTCTAAAAGATGGCGGCCGAATTTCGTCATTATGGTCCAATTCGACTCAAAATCAATATCTTAGGGTTGTCGCGGTCTCGGATTACGGATATTTGGTCAGAATTAGGATTTAAAAATGGCGGCGCCAATATGTCTGCAATTTTTTGTCATTTATTGTTCGGTTCAACTTATAATCGATATATGGGATTTATGCGGTTCCAAATTATACTGAAGGAAAAATGAATTTTGCAGAGGCATTCGACCTTAGAGGATATGAAATCGTTTTATCAATGAAAAACCCAAGTATGATAAAGAACTCGCAGCGATTTATCAGGCGGAAATATTTGTATCTATATGCAGAGCGTCCTCATGGCACATATGCATATATACTGATAGCCAGGCAACCATCAAGGCGCTGGATGCTGTGCTGGTAAAATCCAAATTGGTGCAGTTATGCAAGACTAGCCTTGAGGTATTGGCTACAAGGCACAGGGTGACCCTACGCTGGGTAGCTGGTCATAAGGATATCTCAGGTAACGGGATAGCTGCTGAGTGGACCAAAAGGGCTCTGAATTGGATAGCTCCGCAGCGGTATCTTTTGTGAGGTTCCCAATAGGAGCTAAAAAAAAGGAAATCATCAGGGGCGCCTATCAAAAAGCAAGCTTCGGTGGAACAGCAGGGATACCTGCCATATTGCAAGGCAATTGAGGTCTGCATATGACAACAAAAGGACATGGGACTGGGGTTAGCGGCGAACGATATCTGCAGGAGCTGTAAGGACTCGGAGGAAATCGAATACGTCCAACACGTGCTTTGCGAATGCCTTGCTCTGATCAATAAAAGAAGGAGGCTAATGGGTACCTACTTCTTATCAAGTCTGGGGGAGCTGCAAAACAAAGAATTTAAATATATCCTGAGTTTTCTGAGAGAAGCAGGATGGATCTAGTTAAAGAGTCTTGGAGATATCATGAGTTCCCTAAGGGAAGTAGGGTTGATCTGGGGCGGCTTGAAAAGGTTATTCCATGGGACCTAGGGGCACAATGGACCCACTAGAGTTCTAACTGATGCAGGTTAGATGTTTGCGGCACCCCTCTTACCTAATCTAACCTAACCTGTGATAAAGAATTCGCGCGAATTCAATATACGAAGAAGGGATAAAACCCTAAACCTACAAGAATATGTAATGAAAAAGTGAGTTGATCTCCTCAATATTGAGTCTCACACAATCTTATTATAGAGGAGTGGGTAGCAATATGAGATATGGTAGCAATTTCTCTCTTCTATCTCATATTTCTACGAACTATATGAAGGCAGTATTCTAGATGATGATGATGACTTTGGAGGCCTATAATAGAGTTATACAGTATATTAAAAATGTTATACAATATTATCCAGTTAGTATCACTGATACTGCACATTTTTTGACACAATTTTTTGTTTTTTTTTTATATTATAATAGTTTCATATTACTACTCTACTTTGGAAATTTCTATTTTTGACATTTTTTGTTTAAAAAAATAAATTTTGAGCGCGTTATAGTCTACATTATTTACGTTAATATCACTGATAAGCAAATCTATTTTAATACAATTTATTTTTTGGATATATCTATTTTGGGGCTTTTTATCATTAAAACTATAATAGGTATCCCATATTTTTACCCCCTCCTCTACTATGATGAAATCTGTTGGGTATTATGTGTTTGATTCAAAATTTGTTATCCAATTATTAGTCAAATCTGACCATAAGTGATAAAATTCGTAGACTATTTTGTGGCCGCCGTATTGATTTTATGTTATATAAAGTTCGAAAAGTGTATTTTTATCCAAACTGTGTAAGTGTGGCAAATTTTAGTTGAAGAGAAGACAATAAGAGTGTGAAATTACCGTTAACAGTGCGTTTGAAATCATATATATAATAAACAAAAGATTTATAATACGTTTATTCCCCGAAAAAATCAGACACTCTTTAAACTATTCAAAAAGTATTTCAAATCACCTCGAATATTAAAATTTAACCCTAACACTGCAGAGCAGACACCAGGAAAAATTCATGCTTCGGAGCTTCGAAAAAACGTACATGCTTCGGATTATTTGATTTTGAAGCTTCGAATTCTATGAACAGGACATTAAACTAGTACTACAGTACAGTGGTCATGATTTATTAAATGATAAATTGACGATCTTTCCGGTTTTGGAAGTTTGGCAAGAATGTATTTATTCTATTAATTTTATTATATTTATCTTGTTCCATTTCTCATTCACGATTAAGACTTTATTATAAAAAATTCCAAAATGAACTTTTACTATCCACACCTGTTGAAAACTGACTGAAAGTATTGTACAAACTTTAAAAAATAACAAATGCGAAAGCATTTCATTTGAATTAAATTGGAACTTTTTCAAAAATCCACAAATTTAAAATTTGCGTCCTCGCCAATCAAACATTCCACAAATACTTGACAAAAATTTGAAAAAATTTTGTCAAATGTGTATCAAACTTATGGGGAATGCTTGTTCTATGTGGATACGCCATTAAGGCAAGAAATTTTCACCTTAAAATCATTAAATGCAATAAATAAAACAACAAAGTGGGAAAATTGTTTTATAGTCCCAAAAACATGTAACAGATTCACTGTGTTACAAAAAAGACTCGATATACTTTTGACGAGACATAGTGTAGGTTTTAGGACTAGTGGAACTAATAGTAGTGGCATACTGGAAATTTCTCATACACCCTCAAACTCTCACTTTAGAAAAAAAAATGTTATTCTGTAGTGTATGTATATAATAATTTATAACTCCGCCATTATTAGTTCGATGACGATTTTGTTGTTGCATATGATAGAAGAGAGATAGGCCTTTCTAACCATTTATTCCCTATTTCGTTGCGATGAAAAGTCACGAAGTTACACTCGAAATCATTTCGAAATTTACCATATTTTACTTATTTTTTTTCAATTTTGACAACAATTTGATTGGTTTTTGATATTGGGCTCTGTATTAGTACCACAATGGGTATGGTAGATATAGACATGTACTGAGCATTTTATCATTTGGATTTTTGGGCTTTCTTAAGATTTTCATTCCTTGCAATGATTGCTTTGTGCGTCGTGTGATTTTGCGGCTTATTAAAACTAAAAATATTTTGGATATAGTATAAAATAAGGCAGTTAAGACAAAAATGTTTTGAAGCTTGACTTTTCATTATTGTTTTCTTACTTATTAATAAACTTTGAATTAAAATTATTATCATTACGGTTTTTGAGTGTGTAAAGGACCTCTTGGAATATCTTTACCTTATCGAAACCATTTAATGTACATAGATATTTGTTCCTACTCAGAACCAAGCTGGACGAAGTATATAAATCAACATTGTGAACTTTACATAAGAATATTACTGAGCACACAAAACACAAAATATCCAAACGCAAAGTAAAAGTATGGGAAAGTGCTACAGAAACTAAAAGTAAAGGAAAGTGCCATAGAAACTACAGTAATTTCACAAAAATATCGGAAAAAATTATAGTACGGACTTAGTTGTGAATACAATCAAAAATCCGAAAAACTTATGCGAAAAATTTTAAAATTCCAGTTTTGTCCGCCTGATGCAAGTCTTTGTTCTAGTTACTAGGGCGAAAACTAAGGAGCGTAATTTCTCAAAAAGGAAAAGAGTTTAATGTAATGCAAAAGGACTTAGATCTCCTCGACTTTTTCATAAATATAGGACCAAGTGCACCGATGAAGAAAAGGAGTAATTTCAATTTTTTCTATAAATTACCAACACTCTATACTAAAACTTTTAAATCACGATTTTTAATGCCTGACATAAAAATTCTTCTTAAATTTCATTTTATATTGAGATTTGAAACCGGTCATCATAAATATCCTGGAAAAAAATTTCTTAGTTGATAGAGTTGGATTGCCGATGTGTCTTAATTTTTGATCAATTGCCAACTAAAACTAAATTTGAGTTTCTTCTATCAAAGATGTTGTAATAAATGAGTTAACAGATTTAGGTTCGTTAGGTCACAAAGACATTTTGGATTCTAGTATCCTCGTACCAATAATAAAAGTGCTAAAGAAGAACTGGAAGCAACCTGAAGATTCCATGGCGGGCTCTGATAAAGATTTAGCGCTGATATTTAAAGATGCAATTTTAAAATTGCTAAATATTGGATTGTATGTTACAGTGATCACTTGCACCCAGGGATTTAACAATGGACTGCGCTTTAAACTTTCGTTGTACAAGTGAAAATTTATATTTTTTGTTAATTTGAAAAAAATTTATGTTTGTTGCGATATTCTTTACCTTTTTAATAGCGCTAATAACATTACGTACACTTAAAAGAGCAGAGTTTATTTCAGGGATGAACTTATGGTTTGTTCAACTAAATAGTATTTCAAAATTTAATTAAAGTACAAAAATAAAAGACCTTCGACAGAGAAAGGAAAGTATGGTCGAAAATCTATACTGCTTCAATGGACTAAATACAAACAATTGAAGTATGTTATGGAATGATTTAAAATAGAAACAAGACTATGTAAGTATTTATTGATTAAATCCAGACCCTACGGAAAAATTATTTTCAATGATCAGATGATTTAAGGGAGCGTGTGAGTGGAACCCTTCTATATATTAAATTATATAGGAAATTAAAACAAATTCTATTTCGTACGTATCACCGTCGGAATTCTCCAGTTACAGTTTTTCGCAGTCAGTTAATTGAAGTAACTTCAATTCAGAGCCCATTAATAGAACAGCTTAAAAGGTATTGAATCTATAAAAAAAAAGTATTTCTCTGATGATATACCGCAAGAAATTTTCAACGATTTGTAGACAGTGCTCATTAAAAAAGGTTATATACTACTTCAAGGTTATATTTATTTGGAAGTCTTTCAAAAATAATAGCAAGAAAAAAGGGTGTGAATTCTTCCATAAGTACATGATTAACAACGATCCTGCTCGTTGCCAAAAGCATACGCTGACTGAGATAAAAATGCTTCAATCTAAATTTAATACTGCTGCATTGTATGCATTTCTTACAATACCGACCAATAATTTTGAAATGATTTGAAAAAATAAAAATCTGCAAAAAATATTCGAGACTTTTTTCATCATCGCAAAAGTGAGAAAATATTTTTGATATTTTAATCGATAAATGGGTCGACTGGGACCACTAAGCTGCAATTATGCTTTGACTGCATTAATTAAGAAGCGCTGAAATAAAACAACCAATCAGCCAAATACTGAAATATTTAAAATAAATTTGTCTTTATTTAATCTCTTTTATCATCAATTAATATTGTTCAAAGGAACGGAAGTTTTTTATTTGTTTTGGGTTATTCTTTCACTTTTAAAATTTTTAAAAAATTCCGAAAAAAAACAAACTATTTCCAGTTCAAGCAGTGAAATGTGATCAATTGCTAACCACTAAAATGAAAATTATCACAATTAGCATTATTGACCATTTAATTCATTTTGTTCAGCCTGGTTGTGGGGAACTTGGTAGTGTTGGATTTAATATTATTTGCTTATTATACTTTATTATAATATTATGTTTATGATGATAACTACAAATTAATAGAAAGCTTTCTTAGAAGTTGAAAAAAAGATCTATTTGAAAACTTTCTATACTCATGCCATGCGTGCGGATAACACAGCAGAAAAGTGGAGATATCTATTATACTTTATAATCAATGTACAGACTTGCTTACGTACTTTCCTATTCCACAGAAGTATTTTTACGATATAGAAAAGTATATTGCATCCAATACTTTTCCATACCATAATTGTCGATATGATACAAAAGCCAATTACTACTGTGCTACTGATGTCATTAATCATTTTGCTTTCACGAATGAATTAAAGTGTCAGTCACAAAGAGACTAGAAAATCAGACGAACATTAAATTCTCTTGTGCCCAACTTACTCACATAGTATACCCAAATACCTATGGTATAATCACATTAAACCGATTCCTTCCAAATCTAGCAAATCGATTTTCCATTTTTCCTTATCCATTACTTTTAATTCTGCTCTTTTTCTCTGTTGATAGCCGTTAAGCTTTGGTAAAATGGATATAAATTGACTTCTGAAATAATATACTAGTTAATGGACTGCTCCACTTTTCTATTACTTCATTTCACAAATAGAATAACGTAACCAGAATGAGAATAATCTAAAGAGCAAGTTTCCCATCTGCCAAATTTTTTACATCCAATTGAGAATCTGAAAACTTTGCGTAGAAACTTTCCTACAGCTTCCCGCAAGTGGAATTAGTCCAACTGATTGAACTTAGCTCTTGTGGAACTGGAAGCTAAATTTCAAGTTTAGTCTGTGCATTGTAATATATGTGAGTGTTTTCTACTTGAAGTTGCTGGACATAACCATAGAGTGATGTAGGTTATCCAAAATTTTATGAGAAAGTTTCCTTGGTAAAGGAATATTTCACTGGCCAATGGGGTAATACATGAGCTTCATTAAACGGAAGCAATTAGAACGCATTGCTCTACAAAGTTTTAGGGCTTATAACTACATATTATGTACATGCATATATATCATATATATACCTATGTGGGTGGAAATTCAAAACTATTGGTTATTCAGTGTATAATTTATTAAGCTTCCGTTATTATTACTTAAATGCTTTTACAAGTAGATTGTTGGCTATAATTATGAATAGATTAAAGTTTATGCTTATTGGCATCTTAAGATAAGGACTTAATTATTTTTCCCTAGACAGAGCTTAGATTATGTTTGAACTTTTAATAAATCAGAGACTTTCAATATTCACACTTTTGATTTATATACCTACTAAAATCGTTCGAACGAAAAATAAAGCAAGAATAATTAAAACGAAATGATAAAAACAAAAGGTGAATTTTCAAACGTTGGTCTATTTACGATTGTCACTAACAAGTACAGCTTACCGACTTAAGGCCTATTCACACTATCCATCAAGTTTCCGACACTCATCTATCAATTTTCATTGCATTGACATTAGACCATCAACTTTCCATCATTTCTCCTCTATCTTTGGTAAAGTTAAAGACATGATACTGGACACGCATATTCACACTGAACAATCACGAATCATCACCGCCAGTTTGATGGTATAAAAATATTCTCCGAAAGTTTTTTCTGCTGATAATTGTCGTGATGTGATGTTTCAGTGATGGATGGTATAAATGGGTTCGATTCAATTGCATTGCAGAATATTTTGGTGCACGGCTGACTATCGGAAGCATGATGGATAGTGTACTATAGGCCTTTCTATTCTGAACTTATTGTACGAAATGATTAAATAAGCCTGCGTCAATGGCTTAACTTAAGCTTTTATGAAGCTTATCTAACTATACTAAGTTTATCATTCCGTTTGTAATGCACAGAAAAAATTATGGTAGACCAAAATGGATTGGACACCTACGCATAATATTAAAAGTTATTTTAATTTTTGCATGTCCGTCCTTCCGTCCGTCTGTCTGTGAGAATGATAATTCGAGTACGCGTGTACTCAGAGAAATTTTGCGCACGGGCTTTTAATAAAAAAAGTGAAATTACGTTCGAAAATAAGACAGATCGGGCAACTCCTTCGTGGGGTTGCCATACAAAAATTTCGTTTTCCACTATATATTTGGACACTGCCTGAGAACGCGTCGACATAGAGAGCTGAAATTTTGTTCATGGTATTTTCATAGTAATAGCATTGATTATAGAAAGTAGTAGATATGCAAACTTGGAAAGTAAACACGTGTGGTGGCACTAAGATTGCTTTTTTTTCCAATTTTTGAAAGGTTTTAAGATTTGCTTCGTACAGGTTCCTGTTATCGTTTTTGGTGGTTGCCAATGGTTTTAATGTGGAAATTATACAAAGGAAAAAACACAAACACAACCTAATTATTATTGCTATGTGATGGCCATAACGCATAAATTAAAGAGTTCACATTTATTCTTTTATACTCCTATGGAAGAAGAACTATGATTTTATTTTAAACAGGTTCACTAGAAAAATGAAGTTGAAACAAACTGCAGCCCAATATGTCATCTTTCTAATGTAATTTAAAATAAAATTGAATGTAGAAAGAATTTATGGAAATTATGGTGTTTGAACGAAATCCAAGCTACTTTTATATGAAAAACTCTAGTAGTAAGGCAAGGCAAGAAGTGTGCAATGTCGGCGGCTAGCCGGCCCACAATGCTCGCCCTCGCATTTAAGTCGTATTTCATGGCTTGTTTTGTGTTCCAGGAATCCCCATTCATTTTTGTGGCTGTTTCCAATAAGTGCGCGGTATTTGATTTTTGTGTAATTTTTCTTTTATTCTATAGTAATTAAATTGATTTGTGGTGATCGTTTAGAGTTAAAACATTTATTAACGTGGCCGTTCTGTATATCATTAATTAATATTTTCTTGGTGACTGATTTTATTCTTCTGACGATTACTCTGGATATTTCAAGTTAGATAGATTTCATCTATTAACTAAAATTGTTGGTTGTTTTAATTTATTTGCATCTGAATTTCCTGTTATTATACACTTTTCTGTGTAATATTTTGCTTGAAAATACATATACTGTTTAACCGAACAAACTCCAATTTGCACTAGATGTCAATTTCTATAATTGACATATAGTGGGCTGCGTTTATAGACCAAGTCAACAGTCAATTCCTATAATTGACATTAGTTGAGTTGCGTATACAAGCCACAATTTACGCTGTTCTGAAAATCAAAATGGTGGTGGGTAGTGTAGCGATTGAAAGATATCGATTGGTTATCATTCTATACTTAATATAATTCTATACTTAATATTAAATTTAGCACAACTCAAAATTGATTTACTTCAACAAATGTACAAATTACACAAATATATTTCCTTAACTCAATGACAAAACCCGTGCGTTTTCTAATCCATTCTACGTGTATTCCAATTCAAGCCTTATCTATTTAACTATATACTTAAGGAAAATTAATATTTACTTACACAATTAATTATTTCACTTAAACAATTACTCAATTTAAATTTTATTGTCTGAGCATGATTTGCAAAATATGCCATATAGGCATGTTTTTCACATAATGTCAAAAAAACAATAAAATTTATAAATATAATGTATTTATCAAAATTTATTCTGAAAAGGAAGGAGTTTCATCAGTTATTAATAATCAATTTTCTTAGGTTATTTGTGACCAGTAATTATACCCTTGTGGCATGCGATCACATTTGTCCCATAACTTCAAATTGGTTGAAAATCACTAGAAAATATACTTTTTTTATAAATATTTGTGAAATAAAATTTCCTTCAAATTTGGATTTTGAAAATTGGCACGAAATTTGGAGCCAGGTTCTTCCTTCAAAAATTTACAAGTGGAACCCATGAAAAAATTTCAGAAAAAAATTGCAAGTCCAAAGATTTTGATGTTAACTTTGCATGAACTAGGAAACCATACTTGGCATTTGTTTTCTAAATGAGAACTTGAAAAAATAAGAGAGCGAATGAAGGAATAACTGCCCTTTGTCCCGATTTCACTATCCATAAAGTGAAATCTTCGAAATATGACCTTTTTATGACTTTATCAGGATTTTAGATTATTATTTGTATATGCCAAAATGCATTTTACATTTTTTGGCATGCTTCCCATAAAGACTTATTATTAGTTTTATTAATTTCAATTGATTTTTTCGTAAATTTGATCTTTTTTATCGACACGCCATTTTTCGGTTCATTCCAACAAATTCCTCTCAAGACTTTCGCTCCTCTGTCTCGCTCGTACCTTGCTTCTCTTTCGAACTCGTTAGTGCAAATGTAAATTATAAATATCGCGAATTACGCGAATCGCGCGATTTTACCCGGATGTGACGTTTGAAATATCGTGGGAATATGAAGTTTCGCCGTGTTTTCAACTCTGGAAACGTCAAACGCGCGCGATTTATTTATTAGTGTATTTTATTAATTAAATAGCGTTGTGTGTAGTGTATGCTTTTTTTTCATCGTTGGATACTCTATACGACAGGTAATGTATAGCATTTATTGGATTTATTGTGTTTTTTTTTATTGGTTTTGAGGTTGGTGGACACCTGTATAGGTGAGCTTATTTTGGGTGTTTTCCAACCTGAAATTTCCACCAATCACCTATATGTTTGCATGGTAATTTGTAGTTTATATGCTTGTTATGCTGTAGCACTCCAATTATTGGTACTTTCCTACCATCTGTGCTATTTGTTTGATTATGGTTATGTGCAATGAAAACTCTTAGATTTTCATTTCTTGAGTTTTTATTGTTTTCATTCTTCTTTAATTCAGTGTACTATTTCTTTAAATTAAACTTATATATCTATTTATTTGATAATTCTTAATTAATTTCAATTTTCGTTTCAGTTCATCGAGGGACTTTTGCACCTGTTGGACACTCCAGGTGCAGGTAAGATGCTTTGTAAATATTTTAATTTTGGTCGAGATAAATTGTAGTTCTTTTCTTTTAGGTTCGTCGAATATATAAATATATTATATTTTTTTTTCCATTAGAAAAAAAAATGTTGGCGTTCTTGTCGATATAAATATTGCATTTCAATTTGATTCATTTGAATTAATTCCAATTTCAACCAAAAACCCTACTTGAGTCTCAAGTGGATTTCAAGTCAAGTTCTCAAGTATTCATGTAAACGTACTGTGTGTTAATCTTGTTGATTTCGGTACCTTGAAACGTGCAAAATTTTATGCGAATAAAATTGAGCAATAATATCGAGATGAAATTGATTTATATACAGTACTAGTACATGATTTATCACGGGAAAATAAATTGGAAATTCTAGCAGACATAGCTCAACCTGGAAATTCCGTTGTTGGTAAATTTAAATTTAACTCTCTAATGTAGTTTTTTGGTTATCTAGTTAATGAAATGGTAATAACTGACAAAGTATGAACATACAAAAATTATAGGTTACATTACAGCATTGATTATAGAAACTAGTAGATATACTTTCCGAGTTTGCATATCTACTAAGTTTCTATAATCAATGTTACAACGCAGATTTCTCAGAGTTCTTCAGTAAAATAAAATTTCCCCAAGCAATAAATGGTGCCAGACATATTATAAGGAAAATTTTCTGAAAAGCAGCACCGAGTGTACACATTTAGTTTGCCCCCCTTGCCTACCCGTCATCCAAAATATTTTATAAGTTCCAAAAAAATCTATGAAAACAGACCAGATAAGCTCAAAATCTCGCCATGCCTATGCAATCCTACTGCTGTGCAAATGCCCGCACCAAAATTCTTTGGAGTACAATACACACGAATATCTAAGCATCATACTAGCTGGAAAAATGTATGTATGTATATTAAAAGGACGGTAGTGATTTTATCCAAACTAATCATTAAGATGTGCGTCTGCTTTAATGTCAATTCGATACTATAGTATCGCCATCTTTTAGGTTAATGACACATTGGATTTTGTATATGTACTAGTATCTATAATCAATGGTAATAGCAAATAAAATTTCAAAAATTGCCTAAATCGGGCAACCCCTTCTTGGTGTTGTCATATACAAATTTAGGTTTTTTTACTTATACTGTGAAAACGATCAGTTCTAGAAATTTTTATTGTACTAAAAACTTCTACAGAATACGAAATCCTATAAAATTGGTTATAATCATTTTTTCTGTCCGACAAACCGTTCTAGAAATATATGGGAAAAACCGCATCAAAAATCAAACTTGCACAGTTGGGTGACCATACCAAGGTATATAGAAGATAAGTTATTCTCATTAAAATGTTGACACATTGCAGCTGATAAACCATGACATAATTCTGTGACTAAAACATATAAAATTTTATAGGAATGACAGAAAGAGGAGAGAGAGCATTGTGCTCTCTGTACGGTCCCTTCCTATTCATTTTCACGATATTTCGTCACTAATGGTAGAATGTGGTTTGATATGGGCATACGTTGTTCTCTATATACCTTGGACCATACGAAATTTCATACGAACATTCATCAAGGGTATCATATAAATTGTTCTAGCGTTTTTACTTGGTTTATTGTAAAGTTGAAGAAACCGTGATCGTTGAGGTTGTTTTCACTGAGCTTGACTTTTCTGATTTTAAGAAATTTTCAGACACACTGTTAAGGAGTATAAATTTTATGAAAATGGAGATGGTTTCCCGCGTAAGGAGATATATATAGAGTATGTACATCATACATGTAGGAGTAAGCCATACCTTAATCTCTACGCTGACGATATGTTCTCATAATAACGAGGCCGAGTTAGTTAAGCTGCTACGACGTTCGTAACGCCACGCCGCTGCCAAGGTTAAGTTGTGCCCGTAAACTTGTGGCTGTGACTTTGAATTCTAAATTACCTAAAACCATTGATTTTATACATGTAGATATGCCACCGCCGCGCACAATATGTTGTTACCCTCCTCCCACTGAGTCACCACTGTAGTACTTTATCATCGCTCACAAAACGGTCCGCCATCTGTTAGCAAAGCTTGGCGAATATGAGGATAATACATAAGTTGTCTTCGATAATAAATAGCGCCATATGACAGCAAAGAATCTAATCTAATTTTGTTTTTTCGGTCTTTCTTTATCTAATGATGTGTAGAAATGTGGAAAAAATCTGTAATAAAGAAATTTAAAGGCATATCTTGATTAGCATCAAGATGATTTGAAGAATTTGGCAAATGTGTATGATACGTGATTTAAATGAAAAGAGTTTCATACTTCGCTTTCGCACCAGAAATTTGCAGAACAGACAAAACTCTTATCTAGCACTGCGGGCTTCCAAGAAATTTTCCATAGAATTTGCGATTTGCGTTTTCATATCTGGTTGTTGACTGGTACATTGATTTTTCGTGAATAGTTTGAAATATTTTCCGCAAAGCAATAGATGAAATCTAAAGGGTATATACCTACTAAGATTGTCATTCCGTTTGTAACACGTAGAAATAATGGTGCTAGAGCAAAATGGATTGGACCCAGGCATAAAATTAAAAGTTATTTTGATTTTTGCATGTTCTGTCTGTCGGTCTGAAATTTTTCACATGGCCTTTTAAAACAATAAGCAAAATTAGGTTTGAAAATGAGGCAAATAGGGTCACTCTTTCGTACGGTTGCCATACAAAAATTTCATTTTTCACTACATATTTGGACATTGCCTGAGAACGCGTCAACGTAGAGCGTTGAAATTTTGTACATAGTGTTTTCATAAAACCTGTAAATTCAATTTCAAAAACAGACCAAATCGGGCAACTCCTTCTTGGTGTTGCCATATAAAAATTTAGGATTTTTACGTATCCTGTGAAAATTATCAGTCCTATACGGTTTTAATGTACAGGAAAGTTCTGCAGAATATGAAATCCAATAAAGGTGGTTATTATCATATTTGCTGTTCGACGAACCGTTCTAGAGATAAGTATATTCAAAAACCTCTTCAAAACTCAAACTTGCGCAGATGGGTGACTATACGAAATTACAAACGAGCATTCATCTAGGGCATTGTAAGAATTGGTCTTAGACCAATTCTATATTTTTTACTTGTTTCTTATAAATTACTGGAAATTTTTCTTCAAAATTCGTATGCATTATTTGTTGCCGAGAACGATCTAATAAAGTGGAATTGATTCGGGTGCTCGCAGCGCCTGAGCGTAGATAGAACATTCTTTTGATTTACGGATGGCCCCAAAACAAATGAGGGAGATGGGGCAGGAACATATACCCCGAGTCGACATATATGTAATTGAGCTATAAATTAGGAAAAATATCAAGAGAACCCACAGGAGCAAAAATATCTATAATATCTTTTCTGACTGCAGAGCTGCTTAACTGGCTCTGCAATCAAATAGATTCAACTCCAAACTGATTTGGGACTGCCTGCTGTAGTCAATTAAAATAACGCACTCCAATTTATTTCCACAAATATGGCTGCCTTTACACTGCAATATCGCAGACAACGGGATAGGGGTCCAACTATCCAGGAAAGAATCCGAAATGGAATTCCTACAGCCTGTGCCCTTTCCTTTACACAGGTGAAAAAAGTAGTTTTTAAAATGATTTTAGTTCGATTTTTTTTCATCTATTTTCATAAGCATCAAACGATATACATTTACTATTTCCAGACAGTTTTCTCATTGCTGGCACAACGTCTTGTCGGCCGTACTCTTACACGTTTATTCCCTATCACACTCAACCGAATTTCTGCCTGACAAATTAATTTCATGTTGGTCCTTCGATAACTAAACCATTTTTTTTTTATTTATTTTTATCGAAAAAAAAGCGTCTGCCACATATTTACTAGCAGCCAAAAAACTGTCTTGGAATAATGAAATTATATTACTCCATTTTTATATGTTTATAAAAACTAATAAAAAAGAAAAAAAATCGAACTTTTGAAAATTGCTTTGTTTACCTGTAGAACGGAATGGACACAGGTAAACGCAACTCCTCTCACCAAACAGATAGGCCGCATGCATATTGAGATGGTGACGCTGCTAGCTCTCGTACTATATGTAAGAATTTTTAATGATCTGTAGGTGGCTGCTGCTGTTGACGCGTTGGCTGAAACGAGGCATTCCAAACGCGATTTTGAAATTAGAAGAAACCATTCCTAATTTGAAAATAATTTATTTGCCTAATGCCTTAGACACACAGCACTCTTAATGAAGAAATAACTAACGACTCATTAGTCTATAATGATTCATTATAAACTGCGGACACACAGCCATTTCTTTAATTAAGTTGAGCTGTCAAACTGGTTTTGATAAACTTATCACCTTAAAGAAGCAATATGAATCGAATTAACGCGATAAACTTTGTTTTCATTTATTTTATTTTCGAATTTAACAATTAACAAATGAGAAAAAAATTATATTAAAAAAAATATTAATAATATAATTTGTGATTTGCATTTCTTTGCATTTCTTCTTCTTATTTTTCAAATCGGCAGATGCACAGCGGAGCTCCAGATTTACATTATATGTCAAATCTAGCACATTTTTCCTCATTATAGCTTTAATGAAGGAGGAAAACACTTCATTAATGCACTTCATTATCATCTGATTTTCGAGCTATAATGACATATACAATTTGACACACGGCATTTTAATGAATAGTTAGTACAAATGATTCATTAGTTCGTGCTGTGTGTCTAGGGTATAAGGTACCTATAATATATATAAGTTACTGAAATAATGTGTATTAAATTACATATGCATTAATTTAAATAATAATTTCTTGTAGAAGAGAGGGAATACAGAATTCAACAAAAAAATCTCTTACGAAGTACTTCTCTATTACATATCTCATAAAAAGCAAATTTATTGAGAAAAAAAATCTGAAATTCCTTTGAATTCCTTTATTACATATTTTCCACATTCCTAGACATTGTTAGATAGGGAAGAAGAAAAAACATTTGTTATCGAATATCCTCATATTTTACAATTTTTTCTAATAGATGGCGCCATCTGTAAACATGATTTCAGTCATTCGGTAAAAATTTCGCCTCTGTTTTCTAATTTGGTACATGTAATGCCATCTGTCGAGAAGAGGTAACAGATTTGGTGGCATATCTATATGTATAAAATCAATGCTAAAACCGAAGTGAATTAATTACTAGTTACTAAGTGACCTTAATTTTAATAAATAAAATTGAAATTGGTTTTCATTAAAATAAAGTATTTTACTGATCTTCACCCGGCTATCCTACATACATACATAAATGTTACATACTCAGAAAATATTTTCTTACTATGTATGTAGAATAAAATGAATTTCAACGGGAATTCTTTTACTAATCTTATTTTGAATACTATGGGCATCTGCAGTCTGCATTCTCATTAACTTACGGATGTATAACTGACATCTTTCTTGAGTAACAGCTACCAGTTACGTATTCTAAAAAACAAGTAAACTGCGTTGTACATTGTTAAATAAAATAATCTTACACATTAGTGGTGAAATAATTGTTAATCAGTGTTAATCAGTTGTTTCTTGTTAACCGAATTGAGTATTAGCATAGATGGCACAAGAATTAGATATCGCATGGAATACCAGAGAAGAGTATATGGATTGTGAAATGGGAGGTCTGTTCCGGTATGTAACACCCCTCCAAATAAAATTTATATACATACTCTGTTTTCGTATTGCATGCGTTTTCTGGTTCTTGTACCATCTATGGTATAAGTAATTAAAATTATTTTAAAATTGCAGCTTTTATTGATAGTGTCTCAAAATTATTAATTTACAGTTTGGTCTTTCTAATACATATATACATTTACACATTGAAGTGCCATTTTGACTACATGTGGAAAATTCAATTCTGTTTCGTCTTTCTCCCAATAGAGTCCATCATCAGCTAGCCTTAAAAGTGGTTAGTAGGAACGTATTCTGGTATAGTAATTGGCAGGAATTAGTCCGTTGCCATAGTTTAAATATGAATATATCAGGTCGGTTCTATAACTATTTAAAAGAAATTCTAAATAATCTCGTCTGCAGAGAGGAAGCAGGACTTATTCAAAGAGCTACTGACAAAAAGCTAGGAGTTCAGTAAGGCATGAGCTTTATGATAAGCTGCAATATTGTA
Organism: Dioctria linearis; assembly: GCA_963930735.1. Lineage (NCBI taxonomy): Eukaryota > Metazoa > Arthropoda > Insecta > Diptera > Asilidae > Dioctria > Dioctria linearis. Next base: position 238,590,325 of record OZ005741.1, read on the forward strand.
ATGAGAACAGCTACCTTCGTAACGAATTCTCAGCGAAAAAAATTAATTTTATTACCAGGTATAGGGGAGGGCTTTAATTTTGAACGCCAGTCCATTTAAAAATTGCGGCGGAACACTTTGCTCGTTTTGTAGCTTAGAGGAGGACGACAACTTGTTACATTTTCTCGGAATTTGTTCTGTTCTGTCAGAATTCCGCATTTGAGCCTTTGGGAAAAACTGCAGCTGAAAATATAGACATTTTAAATGGAAAGAACAACTATAATGGTTTGTTTTTATATGCACCAACAGCTTGGAGACATCGTTCCTTTTTGGTGAATGAATTTAATGCTTAACCAATTAATATTTTTTTGTTTAATGAAATATGAGTTCAAAGCTATTAATAATGAAAATATACATACTTAGGTAGCTAATTCCCACAGACGGCCTTGATTGCTATTGTCGCAGTTATTTATTTATTATTTAAAAACAAAAATTTCTGTATATTCTATTATTTACTTCTCTTTCTATTCTATTCTATTTTTAAATTTTTCTTTAACATAGTGTATACATATATTATATTGTTATTTTTCTCCTTTATAATTTTATTACATATATGAACTATATTTGAATTTAAAATGAAAATATAAGAAATTATGTTAGCTAATATTTGGAATTCAATAAACATAACTTACTTACTTATTAATTTATTTATCGAGAAACGAAGAAATACTTAGTAGGCATAGAGCCCACCCGTTAAATTGTTTTGAACTACCGGATATTTCTGCTAAATAAATGTGTTCTTGGCCACCAAATTTATAAATAAAGTAAGTCCTTTTATGATCAGTGCTTCGAGATCTTCAGTTTTTGATATTGACAAGTATAATACGATCCACAACATTTAAATATTGCTTATATTTCCCCAGTCTTTCTAAAGTCTTTCTGACTGGCTAGAATTACATTTAAAATATTTGCGGCAACATCTTTCGATTAGAATACGAAGTCTTCGTCATTAATAGTGAGATCAACCTTACCAGTTAAGAGATTTGGATCCTCTCTTACAAATTCCATAAACCGGATTTTTTTCCTAAGGATAATTTTACCGTATTAAATAATATTTCCAATTTTCGTGCATTCACCTCCGTTTATTTGCTTCATAAATAATTAAAAACTAATTAAAAATCTCGTCAAAAGCTGGTTCACGACGCACGCATAAAACGAAAGAAAATATATAGCTAATATCTAAGAAAGTAATAATATCTCATGCACAGAAATCTCACTCACTTATGTTCCGGGATAAAGTGTGATAAGCCCTTATCGGTACGTGCACAACAAAGCGAGGCGTCCTTGGGAGTCATCAAGATTAAAGAGATAAAATGATTGCACGCTAATCCTATGAGTGTGTTCATAAAGACGGTGTAGTAGCGCGCGATGTTGCAAAACATCTCAGTGAAATTTTAAATTTTTTTACAAGGTGCAGCGCGCTAGTTTTGGTACCCGGCATAGTTTTATCGGGATTTTCTTTGATATAATCGAAGGTTCCTTGATTCATTATTATATACTGAAAGAATCTATTAGGATGCATACGTAATGATAAAATTCCCCAAATTCTAATGGTTTTGAATTTATGGAGTCATATGCAAAACTGCGGAAAGTACACTTATTTGAAAAATGTGTGTTGTGCACACCACATCTCGCGATGTATCTTCACCTCGCCTCGCTCTACTTTGGATGAAATAAATAACCCTCTTCAATGTATACGTATCCTAACGAACAACATAAGTATTCCATGAACAAAACAATAACAAACTTGCAAACTGCAAGTTAGTATATTATGCGATCGATCAATGCACCAAATACGATCATATTGCAAGAGCCATTTAAAATTTGCATAACTTGTGAGGGTATGAACGCTTACAATGCACCAAAATATATTGAACTTATATTTGTATATAAATTTATTGACTATCAGAACCAGCTTAATACAAGCTCGCTGTATGGACACGTTTAATAAATAAACGGTCAACAATACATGGGTTTCATCACTTAGTTGGTGTTAGTATTAGTATGTTACACTAAACATAAACCAAATACCAGATGAAATTACATGCACAAAACATTAAACAAAATAGATTAAAAATTATATAGACGTTTTTTTAAAACATGCTTAGAAGCTTCGAGAACAAAATTCTCAGCCATATTATTAACAGTAATACACATGCGATTAATAGGTTCATACATGCTAAAGTTAGACCTTGAGGAGTTAACATGCAACAGAGGTAGCCTTCTCAAATTGTGGCTACTATCACGGAAAGAGATTTTGTTACGTAACAATAGAGAATCAATATTCCCGTTTAAGAGTTGATGCACAAACGTTACATCGGCAACTATACGACGTTTCTCTAGCGAGTGCATATTTAAAAGCTGCAAGCGATCCTCATAGGGTGGAAAATTTATGAATTATTCCAGGGTAGGTGCCTGAGAGCAAATCGTAAGAAGTTCCGCTGAACATCCTCGATACGGTCAATGTGTATACCGTCAAATGGAGACCAGACCTGGCTAGCGTATTCAAGAAGGGGTCTCACAAAGCAAATGTACAAATGCAATGTAATGGTGGGATTCAGGAACTCTCGAGACCAACGTTTTATAAAACCCAGCATAGAACTACTCTTTGATACCATGAAGTTTATATGGGAGACGAAATTCAATCTTTGGTCACATTGGACACCCAAGTCACAGACAGAACTAACACGGTGAATCGAGGAATTCGAGAATTCATAATCATAAGTGATTGGTTTCTGATTCCTGTGGAAAGTCATAACCTCACATTTGTTGATATTGAGTACAAAATTATTGCTTTTACACCAGTCATAAAATTTGTGGAGGTCACCTTGTACATGTTCACAATCGTTAAAAGATTTAATCTGAGCGAAAGGTTTAATATCGTCAGCATAAATCAAGACCTTGCACTCTTGCAGTGCTTCACAATAATGTCGTCAATAGATAGAATAAAGAGCAACGGTCCCAGGTGACTCCCTTGGGGTACGCCGGACGAAGCTTGCAAGACTCTAGAGATGGAATGGCGGAAATAGATTTGGTATGTTCTGTTATCTAAATATGACTCCGTCCATTTTATAAAAGTTAGCGGAAACCCATACTTTTCCATTTTAAACAATATCACGGAGTGATATAACCTGTCGAAAGCTTTACTAAAGTCAGTATAAATGCAATCTGTCTGGGAGCCTTTTGCAAACCCGCCATTAGTATCCGAGATGAATTCTAATAAGTTGGTGGTTGTAGACCTGCCCGAAATAAGCCCATGTTGGTTTGAAGAAAGCAAATTCTTACAGAAAAATGATAGCTGAGAGTAAATGATTGATTTAAATAATTTGGGAATACAAGATAATTTCGCAATAGGCCTATAGTTAAAAATATAATTTTTACTACCTCTTTTGTGGATAGGTATGATGAAAGAATTTTTCTACAGCTGCGGGAAACAACCATTATCGAGCGATTTTTTGGAAAATGATTCTCAGCGGGGCTACTACGGAGAGGCAACATGACTTCAGAAAGGCTGGGGGAATCCCATCGAGATCCGTTGTGAAGTCATTTGGAAGCCCATTAATATGATCGAGTATATCCTCTTCTGAAATTGAACGGATAGTGAATGAAACGTTACGATAGTCGTTCATATAACTAAAGTTGCTATTTTGAGGTTATAAATTTGAAGAAGAAAATGCTTTTTCAAAAAATGAAGCAAACATATTGCAAATTTCAGACGAAACGTCATTAGCAGAATCTTTGTACCTCAGGGTATTGGGGTAGTTGTCGGTTTTTTTTCATATTAATAAACCTAAAAAAGTTACGTGGGTCACCTATAATTTCATATGCATACTTTGAATATCATCATAGGATGTGAGGAAGTTGCTGTGACTTATAATGTCCTTGTCCCGCAAATATCCTTTCCACAGTTTATTCTTTTTATCTTTAAGGCGTTTCAGCTCTTTATTGAACCATGGCGATATTTTAGAGATCTGCCGTAAAGGTACTTAAGTGTGCAGGGGCGGATCTAGGATTGAAATTAGGGGGTCATCTTACTACAATTATATTTAGAAAAAAAAATAAAAAACAAAAAAAAAATATAAAATTTCAATTGTCCAGCGCCGTAAATCACTTAGTTTAGCCACCGCAGTACTGTAGTGAGGTACCAGGAAGATTTCCGCATTAAGCGGTGTGAATAATGTGTCATTTTTTAATATATTTTTTTTTACTTTTTAATAGAATAGTAGTTTGGGCTGCAGGAGTCCTTCAAATCAAACTTTTCTCAGTTTTACACACTGTCATATATAATATGGACTGCTCGATATCCTATTTCATGCTGGTACGATTTTTTGCCTCAAAACTACGTAGTTCATAACACCGTTGGCAGGAAGTCGAAAAGTGATTTTAATAAAACCTGTCGAATTTCTGTTGAGTATCTATGCATATATTGCCTTTGGTAAATCACTTTTTAACACTAATTAACCGAAATAATTAATTTAAAAATAATTGTTTCGACGAATCCACTTATTTATTTGTTGTTTACAGTTCTATCTCAGTTGGTACTTGATGCTTAGACCGAAAGAGAACACTATACAGAAGTGAGCCCACTTTCTGTAGTGCATTTCTATGGACCTGGTCAGTCCATATTATACATGTCAGTGGTTTTATATAGGAACGCTGAAATTATTTTAGAATGTTAGGACTTTGGACTAAGTTAGGGCTCTGATATGGTAGTGAGGGAGTCTGCGTCGTGGTTTGCGAAGTGTTACCCGTGGTTTTGGATCACCTAAAGTTAGGGTTCCCAAACTCAAATTCTGAGTAAACCCTATATACATACCTCACATGCATACAAGAATATTCATTGAAATAAATTTTTATTTTGTTTTTAAGTTTTGGAATAAAAATATTTTGTATAATTTTTTGAAGTTGAATTATATAAATAAAAAAAAAATAAAAATAACTCAATTAATGAAATAATTTTTACTTTAATGCCCCCCCCCCCCTCCACCCCTTGGTTCTAATACTGAAAGTGTGTCGAACGCGCCTTTTAAATTAATCAGGCGTACTCAAATTAACTGTAACTCGTCGGAGCAGAACTTTCATTAAGTTTAGATATCAAATTTTCCGTAAGTATAGTAAATAAAAAGATTTCTCTTTTGGATTTTTACCGGGTTAAACTTAATTTTTTTCAAGAAAGAATTTATTGAGATTCTCCGGTATATAGCAAAAGCTAAAAATGTTCTAATTTGTTATTTCATCACACAACTCATTAATTTTTGGTGACAAGTTTCAAGTCTTGGTTTGACTCATCAACAGGTCCCAAATAGCGAAATTGGGTGATTTGAAAAACAAATGAAAAAAAGAGAGGAAAGAAATGAAAAGTTTGAGAAAAATAGAAAAAACAATTTTTTTATTTACTAAAAAAATGTAAAAAAATTTTGAAGAAGCAGATTCATTCGAAGCGAATCGAACCGGTATATTTTCAGCCCACTACGTGGGAACAAAAACGTAAGTATAGTGTGCTAAGAATCGCTCATTACTTACAGACGCGATGTGCCACACAATTAAATTAATATTAAATGAATTAAAGTTGCAATATAAAAACTGAATGGAACAAGAATGGTACTGCGAATTAATAGAGGGCTTAAATCTTCAATTAAATTCACTTTCATTTGTTAATTTTTTCAACTACACCACTTTTCAAAATTGAAAACATTAAATATCAAAATAATAACCCTTACGGAATATGATATCACTTTAGGGGAAAAATTTTCAAAAATTTGTAAGTAAACCTCAGTATGGTATTCGAAAACTACGTGGTATAGATGTGTGTCTTCACATATTAGGTGGATACTAGCTGAAAGTACCTGGTATACCATGAACGTACCTAGTAATGAAACACAACAATTTTTGTTGATATCCTCATACTCAAACCTAGTAAAGACAGTTTTCTGCTGATACCACTGCCTGTTTACATAGCGGGAAAAAGTTACAAAATTTGTGTAAAAATGGATAGTACAAGTTTAAACAAAAGTGGGGTAATGTCTCGAGCAGCGTGACCGCAAAAGTAATATAAGCGTGGCGAAGCAAAATTGGCGAACTGCGGAAGCAACGAAAAAATAGCAACATTTTAAAGGAAATGGCAACTAACCTGCAAGAGAATTATGGGTTTGTCTTGTGTGTGGAAGAAGTCTGAACAAGATTCAATAATCTGACAAAGCGATATCGGTAAAAGCAATTCAAAGCTTTAATGTAATATAAGTAATATACATTTGTTTAATTAGAAAAGAGAAACAAATAACTGGCAGGCCTGTAGGGTCTCCATCTGAGTTGAATGTTGCACGTCCAAGTCATGGGTACAGTACTCTACCCCGGTGTCATCATCATCAGATGGGCCATCATTTTGAGCTGGAAAAAATTCGACGGCAGGACAGCTAGGCCATCTAAACCGACTAAAACACGTCCCAAAAATAGAAAATATAAATTTGCAAAAAAATTGTTAGAAATTTTCATGTGGAATAAAAAATAAAAAAATGTGAGAATATAATAAACACTAACCAAAATACGCCTGTGAGCCCAGTTGTTCTTGTAAAATGGGGTTGATTGCGCGTCTTTATTTTTTTTGCTTCATTTAACCATACTTGGTCAATATGTATAGTCATGTCAATGTTGATCTGTCCACTCGAAACGCGTTCTTGAAATCATCATCACACATCTTGGGCACACCTTTTTTCCAATATGGAGAATTTTTAAACTAAGAATATAAAAAATATAGTATAAATATTATAAGTGTATTATAGTTCAAAACTAGGGATTACTTTTGTCCACACCCTCCGATTAATCCTCCATGAATTATTTAAAATATACAATTTTCTATGAAGCGCTGCCAGTCTTTTGCTGCTTATTGCTAATAGCTTTAGCTGCACGTTGGACCTCTCAAGCAAATTTAATAATAATAAATTATTCATATCACATGAAATTAATTTATTTTGTGACATTTTTACAAAAAACTTCTACTTTGGCTTTTCATTGAGAGCGAATGTCAAACTATACTACAAACAAAAGTGTGTCGGGAGTCGGCTATAATACGTAGTATAGCTTTGACCGGGTATCAATGGCATGATATCAATACCATATGTGTGTCCCCAGTATAAGAGGGGTCACTACTCAGCAAAATTTCAATTTAGATACCAGCGAGCCTGTAGGCAATAAAATTTACTATACGTAGGTTTGTGTCCTGAAAGTGAGAAAATTCATATAAAATTAGCCCAGACCTAAACCACAGACTACATTAGAGACATCTAACGTAAAAGACAGAAACCCAACATGCAACAATATTATACAATTTAAGACGAAAAATTAATGTTTGCTGTTCAAATAAATTGAAAACTTTTAACGAGAATTAACTTTCATAAATATTGTGTGGACATAATTTTTAAATATACTATTTTGCTTTGTATTTCAATAACCTTCAACGAAATATTGCAATTTCTCGTCGGTGAAATACCGGGAGAAAGAACAAGTACTAGTAGAGTCAAATAATTAAGAAAAGCGCAACTAAAAATGAAAAAAAACTATACGTTCTTTGCTAGATTTAGGTTGTATCTTTTCAAAATAGTCACAATCTAATGAAATGAGAATACTCACTAAGAGGAACTTGATTTAAAAAACATCAATTTTTACCATTTTTCACAAGATTCCGAGCTAATATCACCATCCAATACATTTCTTTTATATTCTGCCGGCGTTATTTACTAGACTTTTTCGTTACCTTAAATTTAAGATATAAATCATTATTCTGCTATAAATAGTTTGCCAGAAATTTGCATTGATAAATGTACGAAACTTGCAAATCTTGGTGTTGAATATCACATACCATATAAATTAGTAGATTATAGAAATAAAAGTATCAACATTCTATAAAAACAAACAGATGAATGTATGTATATAACATTCATCATAATTGCTAAATTTCACACCAAAATTTGTTGACTAGACATTTCCCACATTCTTGTCGCCACAAAATCGTCTGGCAATGAAATTAGAATCCGTCAAAGGTATTGCAATGTAATAAGAATCCGACAAAAATATTTTGTGGTGATAAGGTGTGGGAAATTATGAAATAATAAATTTTCACGTTGCTTAGATTTTAGCGTTTACGAAAATGTCAAATAAGCATCTTTTTATTATAAAAATGTAATTTTGTGTAAAATAAAATATAGTACAGTTTTTACTTTTATCGAAGCAGGTGTTTATCTTTTACCCAGTTCTCGTCAAATCGTCGCACTAGTTTTGTACTAGGTTGACACGCAAGGTTGCATAGGTATTGTACTTAGGCAACGTTCTTCTACATCGGGCGGCAATTAAGCCATTTGATTTGTCGCGGTACAAAAAACATTTGGTGACCCCGACGTGATTCTCTATTAAGAGAATTGCACTACACTGCTTCCATAGCGAGGAAGGCCACAGACATCAGCATCAAAGGTGAATTTATAACAGCAGCCTATTACTGCTGCACATCATAAAGGATCATTACAAAGGCTAAAATCAAGAAGTTTTATTCTGCTTCGAACTATGGCTGATGCAGAAGTTGAACGGATGCTGCAAGAACAGGATGCTATTGGTAGTAAACTAGAAAAGCTACTAATAAATTTCGGCAAAGATCCATTACACCGTAAAACTGAAGATTACATCGCAAAGAGAATACAGTTATCAGACAAATACTGGCGTGCAATTCAATCAAACCACAAAATACTCACTCCATTCCAGGAGCGACTTGCCAGTTCACACTACTTCAACAAGGAGTACTTCAAAAAGCTAGAACAGGTGTATCTTACACTAAACAGTTTATTATTGGAACATCAAGCGAAGATCGTGTCCAGAGCTCCCACTACAGAAGGTAATCATGGAGCGACAAGCTCCGCAGGCGCTGCATCCAGCAGCAACAGTAAGCAGGCTGATGAAAACAGTGGTAACTTAGATGATGAGGAAGGTAGTGGCGAGGACGACAGCGATGACAATGTTAAACAAAATAACAACGGACGAAAACCTTCCTTAATTTCGGAACTATATGAAGACAAAACTATGGATGTGGTCACTTGCAAGCTAATACGCAAACAAAAAGCCCTAACGAGGCTCACAACACACCAAATAAGAGATATTGAGTCAAGGCTGGATCAACAGCATCCAAGCCAATATTTCAAGCTAAAAATTGAGATACTCAAACAATATCAGAGAGAGATGGTTGACAATGACCAACAAATTTGGGAAATTGCCAATGAAGACAATCCACTGGGCTATAAATCATTTCTGTTCTACGACCTCGATAGCTGGACGCAAGATACTATCATTTCACTCGAACAGCAAGTATCAATTCTTGAAGATAAATCCACCGAGCAGCCTGCACCTTCAAGACAACAAGAAGGCTTGATTAAATTGCCAAAGATTTCTCTGCCCATATTTGATGGCAACTATTTACAGTGGACACAGTTCCGTGATCTGTATTCCAGCTAATACACAACCAAACTATAAGCAACACTCAGAAGATGTTCTATCTAAAAACCAATCTGAGCGGAGAAGCAAGGGCGCTAATTCAACATCTACAAATTTCTAATGGGAGTTACGACGATGCATGGGGTATCCTGAATAACCGATATAATAATAAGCGGTTACTGTTATGGCGATATTAAGTCGATTGCTGTCACAACCAACAATTCAAGCTGAATCAGCTGTAGCTATGAAGAGCCTGCACGACACAACCAATGAATGTCTGTATGGACTGGACAATTTAGGATTGCCCAGAGAAACTTGGGATCCTTTGATAATACATATAGTAATCAAAAAATTAGACAAAACTACACATGGCTTATACGAGCAATCACTAGAAGCACCAAGAGAACTAAACACAATTGGGAACTTCCTGAAATTTCTAGAAACTCGATTTCAGTCCCTAGAAGCTCTTGGAGGCCGAACTTTATGCAACGTAAGAAATAGCCCGAAACTTACAAATCAGTCGAAATCATCCGCATTCATGGCAACCTCAATGAACAGCAAGTATATCATCTGTAAGCAGAGTCACCCATTATATTCTTGCAAAGACTTCCTTTCCAAGAGCCCATCAAGCAGGCTTGACATAGTTAGAAAACATAATCTATGTGTAAACTGCATGAAGGGGAGCCATTCCGCTAAGAATTGCTCTCTTAGAGGTTGCAAAATGTGTTCATCAAAACATAACACCTTATTACATCTTGAAAGAGAAGCTAAAAATCAATACAGCAAAAGAGGAGGAGCTCTACAGCTCTACACAAGAATCAACCGGGCCGTATCAACCGACGGGTCAACAGAACTCACACCTTTCGCCAATCAGCTCATCTTCTCAAAACCCAACCACTTTAGCTGCACAAGTAACGAAGGCGCAAAAGAGTTATGTTTTGTTAAGTACTGTAATTGTGAAGTTGCGAAACAACGCGGGATTGGAAGTGGAGTGCACGGCAATACTAGATTCAGGCTCTCAATTGAATTTTATCACAGAGCAGCTGGCGAAGAAACTGTCGTTAAGAGAAACATTTGACCCATTGCAAATTCAAGGCATTGGTCAAAGCCTACAGAGGGCAAACAAGAGGATCAATGTAGAACTGCGATCAAGAACATGTAGCTTCTCAACCAGAATTGAAGCGCATGTTCTGCCAGAAATAACAACACATCAACCATCTTAGTCTTTGGATATCACAAACTGGTCCATACCACGGAACATTGAGTTAGCAGACCTGGGACTCAATCGTCCAGGGAAAATCGACCTGCTTATAGGAGCAGACACCTTTTTCCAGCTACTCCTAGCTGGACAGATTAAACTAGAAGATGGCCTTCCCATCTTGCAAAACACTAAATTAGGCTGGATAGTCAGTGGAAAAACGTCGAACGCATCCGCTACCAATGTCTTGTGTGGTATTTGCTCCGAAGAACAAGAAGGCAAACTAAGTGAACAAGTTGAACGGTTTTGGAAATAAGAAGAAGTTGACTCCACTAACCCAACCTTGTCGGCATCAGAAATTAACTGTGAATCACACTTCAACCAAAACGTGAGAAGGGACGAAACAGGTCGCTTTGTGGTAAGGCTGCCCTTCGCAAATGAAGCAACGAACCTAGGGGAGTCGAAAGACATCGCGCTTAATAGATTTTATTCGTTAGAACGAAAGCTGACTAGAAATCCTGATATAAAGACGCAGTACATTGACTTCCTTAACGAATATAAGAAACTTGGGCATATGGAAGTGATCAGTTTAAAAGAAATCTCAGGCCCATATTACTTCCTTCCACATCACTGCATGACTAAGCCAGATAGCACCACCACGAAGCTTCGGGTAGTTTTCGATGCATCAATGAAAACGTCATCGAACGTTTCATTGAACGACATCTTATACACTGGGCCCACTATTCAAGCTGAGCTCTTCTCCATATTACTACGATTTCGCCTACCACGGTATGTATTCACAGCGGATATAGAAAAAATGTACCGTCAAGTAAAACTGGACAAGGATGACAGGAAATATCAACTAATCCTTTGGAGAGATGATCCATCCAACCAGTTGAAGTGTTATCAATTATCTACGGTTACTTACGGTGTAAGAACTGCTCTTTACTTGGCGACGAAATGTCTTCAACGACTGGCAGGCCAAATGGCAGAACAACGCCCTCTGGGTGCCGCAACACTCATTCAAGATTTTTACGTCGACGACGTTATGACTGGTTGCAACAGTCTCAGTGAAGCCATAGAAACACAAGAACAATTAACTCAGATTCTCCAATCTGGAGGATTCAAATTACGTAAGTGGTGCGCGAACCACACGGCATTATTAGAAAATATGGCTTCAGAAGACAGAGCACCGCAGCTAGAACTCCATGACGATAATGACTGCCACGTAAAGACTTTGGGAATAACATGGCTGCCACGTTCTGATGAATTTGCTATCAAAACTCAATGGACAGATGAACAAACTATTACCAAGAGAAGTGTTTTGTCAAACATAGCTCATCTATTTGACCCTCTTGGTTTCATGAGTCCGGTTATTCTAAAGATGAAGATATTCTTACGAGAATTGTGGGCACTTAACCTTGGCTGGAACGATAAACTACCAGACGAACATAGCTCTATCTGGATCAACTTTCGTCAGAGTTTTGGTATCTTAAGTGAAATAAAAATACAGAGACAAGTTAGTTCAGGAAATGTGCCGTGCTCTATGCAATTACATGCTTTCTCAGATGCATCTGAACAAGCATTAGGGGCTGTAATATATATACGATCTATTCTCCAGAATGGACTTATAATAGTGATATTGCTATGTGCCAAATCGAAAGCAGCACCAAAGAAAAACGTAACAATACCCAGAATAAAGTTGTGCGCTGCCAAGTTAACTGCCAACTTAATGCATCGAGTTAAGGAGGATTTGAAATGGAATCACCCCTGTTATTATTGGTCGGATTCAGAAATTGTGCTAGCCTGGCTAAATTCATCATCATCTTCACAATATATATTTGTAGCGAATCGCATAGCTGCAATCCAAGAAGTAAGCACAGCCGATCAGTGGCTCCATGTACCCTCAAAACACAACCCCGCGGATCTTGCTTCACGGGGAACTACGCCAGAGCGCCTAAAGAACAATTCCTTATGGTGGTATGGGCCACTCTTCCTACATGGGCATCAATCCTCATGGCCGCTAAAACCATCAAATTTGACGACAAACTTGGAAAAGAGACAGGCAAAAGTGGTACTATCAACAATCACAAGGAGGATTTCTATATTAGAAGGTATTGATCACAGAAATTCGTTCAAATATTTAAAAAGAACGTTGGCATACATCCTGAGATTTATTAAAAACATCGGTCAATTGCCGAAGGAACGTAAAAACGATCAGCTTAGCGTACAACAATTTAGCTGGTGCATTAATGGTGATCTTAAAGGAAGTTCAACAGCAAGGTTTTGAAGAAGACATAGCAAATCTTCAAGGAAGTAAGCAAGTTAATGCAAACAGCAGCTTATGCAGTCTGGGACCATTCTTAGATGAAACGGGAATTATAAAAATTGGAGGAAGGCTTCAAGAATCCGAATTGCCTTACGACGCTAAACATCCGATTCTTCTGCCATATGGTCACCACGTAACCAACTTATTAATGACTCATATTCATGAAACAAACTCACACGTAGGCGCACAAGCACTACTGGCAATAACAAGACAAAAATTTTGGGCCATCAAAGGAAAAACTGTTGCCAGGCCAATAATTCAAAATTGCGTCCGTTGCTGCAAATTTAAGCCGAAACTCTTTGGGTAGTTTATGGGAAATATTCCTGCTCACAGAGATCAACCGTCAAGACCATTTATCAACGTGGGAATTGACTTCTGTGGACCGTTCTCCATTCATTTCAAGCTGAGAGGTAAGAGACCTCAAAAATGTTACGTGGCCATATTTTGTTGATTTTCCACCAAAGCAGTCCATATAGAAGTGGTAAGCGATCTTAGTACCGATGCATTTGTTGGAGCCCTGAAGCGATTTGTGAGTAGGCGAGGTAACTGTAGAAATATTTACTGTGACAATGCAACTAACTTCATGGGAGCCAGCAACCAGTTAAAGGAGATTCAACAAGAAGTGTATAGCAAAAATGCTGAAGGAAAAATAACACAGTTCTGCACAAATAGAGGCATTGACTTCCATTTTATCCCACCAAGAGCTCCTCATTTCGGTGGCCTATGGGAAGCTGCAGTGAAGTCAGCTAAGCATTTATTTAAAAAGAGTGTAGCTTCAGCTTCCCTGACTTTTGAAGAGTTAACGACAATAATGACAGAGATTGAGGCAATTTTGAACTCAAGGCCTATAACACCAATGTCAAGCAATCCAAATGATCTTTGTGCGCTAACACCAGGTCTTTTTCTAATTGACGAACCACTAACAAGTGCTGGTGATCCCAATGCACATTCTTCAAGGACGTCTCTGCTCAAAAATTGGAAACAAATATCAGAGTTAAAAAACCAGTTCTGGCAGCGATGGACAAGGGAGTACTTATGTGAGGTGCAGCATCGCTACAAATGGAAGCAGCGCTGCGAAAACGTGCAGCCAGGGACTATGGTCGTGATAAAGGATGACAATCTCCCTCCGTTAAGTTGGCAATTAGGACGAATAGTCAACACTATTAAGAGACCAGATGGCTTGGTTCGAGTGGCTGATGTCAAAACAACATCTGGAATATTAAAACGGCCGATACATATATTAGCTCCATTACCTATAGAGCAAGAACAAAACATTTCCACTGGAGTCGAGCCTTCAGCAGATCCTAATATCCAGAGCACTCTTCCCTCAAGCAACAAGCGAGAAGAAGAGAGAGAAACGCAACATTGGACTCCTGCAAAAAAATCCCGACGTGCAATGTCACCTATAAGTTTTGTCCTTCTGGCATGCCTGATTTTACCAATATTAGCGAACAGTCCAATACAGTTATCTCCTTTCAAAACTCAACCAGGATTGTACTTTGAAAGCATGGGATCCACTCACCTCGTGACCAACGAATGGAAACTGATCATATACTACAACTTGGAATCATACTGGAAGGAGCTTGAAAACATCAAGAATGGGATAAACAATCTAAGAAAGATTTGTGATTCAACAAGCGATACTCAAGCATGCACACAAACAGTTGTTCAATTTTCTGACACAGTAACAGAACTCGAAAACAACAATTCGTTGCTCACCCGTGACTCGAGTTCAAGACATAGAAAGGCCCCATTAGATATTGTTGGAAATCTTGCACATTCCTTATTTGGAGTATTGGATTCGACTTATGCCGAGAAAATGTCTCAAATAATAAATAATCTTGAAGGAAATCAGCAACATCTACTGGAATTACTAAAAAACCAAACTTCTATAGTGGACTCAACGGTAAATGTAATCAAAAAATCTAGTGAGATAATGGAAGGTCGACTACAAGAGTTTGAAGTGCATATAAATCGAACCATTCTCCAACTTAAAGGGATAACCAAGGAAGTTCAAGAACAAAGAATCTTAGAAATGTTCAACGCTTTGGCAGTGCGTTTAATTTTAGCAACCACCAACTATCAACGAATGCAGAAAATGTTGCTGGATGTCATTATAGACACTCACCACGGAAAGATGAATCCCACACTACTAACACCGAAGCAGTTTCGAAATCAATTAATTATTATCAAGGAAAATCTACCACCAACTTTGCGGTTACCAGCAAATCAAGGTAATTTATTGGAACTCTACAGCCTCATGACCGTTGAAGTGCGAGTAGCAAAAACACAGTTGATCTTCAGGGTGAAACTACGACTACTTTCTTACGAACCATTCGAATTACTACGAATTGTTCCGGTTCCAGTTTTGGTTAACGACTCATTTGTGATCATCGAGCCGTCATCTCAATTCCTCATAATCAATCTACATCGTGATCAATACTATCCGTTGTCAGAACAAGAAATGGCAATGTGTTCTACAATTGGCCACTTCAATCATCTATGCAAGCAGCATCATCCTCTATTCAGAAAGGGAGCTAACACCAGCGCCTGTGAAATTGGATTTCTCACAAACTCTCCATCATTACCTACCTGCAAGATTAACAAATCCTACAATACACCCCGATGGATACAACTTGTCAGTTCGAACCATTGGATCTACATCAAGAAGGAAGAAACAACAATAAACATTGTATGCGGAAACACAGTTGTTCAAAAATCACTATCAGGATCAGGAGTACTCAATATCAGCAATGGCTACACCTCAATTCAGCCTCAGACCTGAAACGGTGGAAATGGTTGAACTTAACGTTCAACGCGGGGGAGGATGTTGAATATCACATACCATATAAATTAGTAGATAATAGAAATAAAAGTATCAAAATTCTATAAAAACAAACAGATGAATGTATGTATATAACATTCATCATAATTGCTAAATTTCACACCAAAATTTGTTGACTAGACATTTCCCACATTCTTGTCGCCACAAAATCGTCTGGCAATGAAATTAGAATCCGTCAAAGGTATTGCAATGTAATAAGAATCCGACAAAAATATTTTGTGGTGATAAGGTGTGGGAAATTATGAAATAATAAATTTTCACGTTGCTTAGATTTTAGCGTTTACGAAAATGTCAAATAAGCATCTTTTTATTATAAAAATGTAATTTTGTGTAAAATAAAATATAGTACAGTTTTTACTTTTATCGAAGCATGTGTTTACCTTTTACCCAGTTCTCGTCACATCGTCGCACTAGTTTTGTACTAGGGTGACACGCAAGGTTGCATAGGTATTGTACTTAGGCAACGTTCTTCTACATCGGGCGGCAATTAAGCCATTTGAATTGTCGCGGTACAAAAAACACTTGGTATCCTCTTAATGGCTATCATGGTTCAGCCTTAATACCAGAGTTAACGCTTACCTAGCTACTCCAAAGGAGCTAAAGCTATACTCTACTAAACGGTAGAATGCATACATAACGTAAGTCATCACAAAAGAAACAACCCAGTAAGAAAAATTAGGAGTGCTCCTTCTAGAAGCAATAAGGGAGCACAGAACTTTGGTTAGATTGCAGTATTGCTCTAAGAGAACTTCAAAAGGAGTAATTGTGGAGCAGAAATAAAGGAGCGAGAGAACTGAGTTATGCGTAATTCATGAGTATTATTTTATGTATGTCAGCATCCCACTTAATTCTATGAATGATATAATTATGCAGTTAAGACCTGTGCGTATTGTACCTGTCTGTAGTAAACGTTGTTGAAATGATATTTTTGAGCTATAATTAAATATGCCAAATTTTTTTAAAAACGAAGAATTTACTGAGAAATCAGAAAATCTCATATTTCGATATTTATTCAGTTCTATAGAGCTCAAATTTAACTAGAATTTCAGTTAAACGACAGCTAACTATTATCATTTTTACATGCAGAGTTGAAAGATTGAGTCGAGGATGAATCAACCTAATTTCAACTCGAGTTGAACCCAAATTGAACCAGTTCTTGCAAACCAGATTTCTATGGACATTAAATTAGACCCATGGATATGGACATTAATTAATTTTAAGTAGGAAATAATGTCCGTGGACATTTTTGTCTGGGTCACTTCATTGCACCTTTAATTATATCATTTTTTTTCAGATTAACACTAGAAATCCTGCACATGCCATTAAACAGATAAATTATATCTGTTTTAAGGATATTAGTACGTGCGATGAGTCATTTTAATCTTACTCAGAGAAACGAAGGAATCTCGCAGTAAATTCGAAGCATAGACGCATGATGTCTCATTTCATTGTAATTCCGAAATCAGAAAAATGAAGCAATCTCGGGCAAAAAGCGGAATTGTGGTGCCAATTTCTTTATTTTCCTCTCACTTGTAACATAATCAGAAAAACGAAGGAATTTCGGTGAAAATTCGAGCAGAGCAGTATCACAGGAAATAATTTTTTTTTATCCTTAATGTCATGTCTATTAGCAGAGACAAAACAAAAATCATTGAAGAATGTAATTTAGATCCACAATTTTTTGGCCAATTATATCACATTCTAGATGAAATGACAGTTATATAAAGTGAAAACCAAAAATGTTGTATGGCAACACCAAGATGAGGTTGCCCGATCAAATTTATATTTTATTTACTATTTTTATAAATACGCTGTGTACAAAATTTCGAATATCCGACGCTGATTCACCAGTAGCGGCTTCAACATACCATATTTGTCTGATATCTCGATGAAACGAAATAGGAGTTAGAGCTTGTCCTTGACGCTTAATCAAAATCGCTGAACCTCTATACAGTTTCCCCAAATGCTTCAAGGACAGTCAAGATATTCTCGTGAACATTGCATACAGTTGCTAGCCTTCAGTTCCACATCATCTATAAATCTCCTTTCTTTGAAATCAAGCGCATAACAGCCCTCCTTCAGCTAGAAGGAACGTTCGAATGTGTCTGAATCGTCGAAATGAAGACTTGAATTTGATCAGAATTTTTGTGTCATGCTGTCATAATTAGATGAAGTGTGTTGCCTTTGATCTTTTGTCGCAGTCTGGGACCATTCTTAGATGAAACGGGAATTATAAGAATTGGAGGAAGGCTTCAAGAATCCGAATTGCCTTACGACGCTAAACATCCGATTCTTCTGCCATATGGTCACCACGTAACCAACTTATTAATGACTCATATTCATGAAACAAACTCACACGTAGGCGCACAAGCACTACTGGCAATAACAAGACAAAAATTTTGGGCCATCAAAGGAAAAACTGTTGCCAGGCCAATAATTCAAAATTGCGTCCGTTGCTGCAAATTTAAGCCGAAACTCTTTGGGTAGTTTATGGGAAATATTCCTGCTCACAGAGATCAACCGTCAAGACCATTTATCAACGTGGGAATTGACTTCTGTGGACCGTTCTCCATTCATTTCAAGCTGAGAGGTAAGAGACCTCAAAAATGTTACGTGGCCATATTTTGTTGATTTTCCACCAAAGCAGTCCATATAGAAGTGGTAAGCGATCTTAGTACCGATGCATTTGTTGGAGCCCTGAAGCGATTTGTGAGTAGGCGAGGTAACTGTAGAAATATTTACTGTGACAATGCAACTAACTTCATGGGAGCCAGCAACCAGTTAAAGGAGATTCAACAAGAAGTGTATAGCAAAAATGCTGAAGGAAAAATAACACAGTTCTGCACAAATAGAGGCATTGACTTCCATTTTATCCCACCAAGAGCTCCTCATTTCGGTGGCCTATGGGAAGCTGCAGTGAAGTCAGCTAAGCATTTATTTAAAAAGAGTGTAGCTTCAGCTTCCCTGACTTTTGAAGAGTTAACGACAATAATGACAGAGATTGAGGCAATTTTGAACTCAAGGCCTATAACACCAATGTCAAGCAATCCAAATGATCTTTGTGCGCTAACACCAGGTCTTTTTCTAATTGACGAACCACTAACAAGTGCTGGTGATCCCAATGCACATTCTTCAAGGACGTCTCTGCTCAAAAATTGGAAACAAATATCAGAGTTAAAAAACCAGTTCTGGCAGCGATGGACAAGGGAGTACTTATGTGAGGTGCAGCATCGCTACAAATGGAAGCAGCGCTGCGAAAACGTGCAGCCAGGGACTATGGTCGTGATAAAGGATGACAATCTCCCTCCGTTAAGTTGGCAATTAGGACGAATAGTCAACACTATTAAGGGACCAGATGGCTTGGTTCGAGTGGCTGATGTCAAAACAACATCTGGAATATTAAAACGGCCAATACATATATTAGCTCCATTACCTATAGAGCAAGAACAAAACATTTCCACTGGAGTCGAGCCTTCAGCAGATCCTAATATCCAGAGCACTCTTCCCTCAGGCAACAAGCGAGAAGAAGAGAGAGAAACGCAACATTGGACTCCTGCAAAAAAATCCCGACGTGCAATGTCACCTATAAGTTTTGTTCTTCTGGCATGCCTGATTTTACCAATATTAGCGAACAGTCCAATACAGTTATCTCCTTTCAAAACTCAACCAGGATTGTACTTTGAAAGCATGGGATCCACTCACCTCGTGACCAACGAATGGAAACTGATCATATACTACAACTTGGAATCATACTGGAAGGAGCTTGAAAACATCAAGAATGGGATAAACAATCTAAGAAAGATTTGTGATTCAACAAGCGATACTCAAGCATGCACACAAACAGTTGTTCAATTTTCTGACACAGTAACAGAACTCGAAAACAACAATTCGTTGCTCACCCGTGACTCGAGTTCAAGACATAGAAAGGCCCCATTAGATATTGTTGGAAATCTTGCACATTCCTTATTTGGAGTATTGGATTCGACTTATGCCGAGAAAATGTCTCAAATAATAAATAATCTTGAAGGAAATCAGCAACATCTACTGGAATTACTAAAAAACCAAACTTCTATAGTGGACTCAACGGTAAATGTAATCAAAAAATCTAGTGAGATAATGGAAGGTCGACTACAAGAGTTTGAAGTGCATATAAATCGAACCATTCTCCAACTTAAAGGGATAACCAAGGAAGTTCAAGAACAAAGAATCTTAGAAATGTTCAACGCTTTGGCAGTGCGTTTAATTTTAGCAACCACCAACTATCAACGAATGCAGAAAATGTTGCTGGATGTCATTATAGACACTCACCACGGAAAGATGAATCCCACACTACTAACACCGAAGCAGTTTCGAAATCAATTAATTATTATCAAGGAAAATCTACCACCAACTTTGCGGTTACCAGCAAATCAAGGTAATTTATTGGAACTCTACAGCCTCATGACCGTTGAAGTGCGAGTAGCAAAAACACAGTTGATCTTCAGGGTGAAACTACGACTACTTTCTTACGAACCATTCGAATTACTACGAATTGTTCCGGTTCCAGTTTTGGTTAACGACTCATTTGTGATCATCGAGCCGTCATCTCAATTCCTCATAATCAATCTACATCGTGATCAATACTATCCGTTGTCAGAACAAGAAATGGCAATGTGTTCTACAATTGGCCACTTCAATCATCTATGCAAGCAGCATCATCCTCTATTCAGAAAGGGAGCTAACACCAGCGCCTGTGAAATTGGATTTCTCACAAACTCTCCATCATTACCTACCTGCAAGATTAACAAATCCTACAATACACCCCGATGGATACAACTTGTCAGTTCGAACCATTGGATCTACATCAAGAAGGAAGAAACAACAATAAACATTGTATGCGGAAACACAGTTGTTCAAAAATCACTATCAGGATCAGGAGTACTCAATATCAGCAATGGCTACACCTCAATTCAGCCTCAGACCTGAAACGGTGGAAATGGTTGAACTTAACGTTCAACGCGGGGGAGGATGTTGAATATCACATACCATATAAATTAGTAGATAATAGAAATAAAAGTATCAAAATTCTATAAAAACAAACAGATGAATGTATGTATATAACATTCATCATAATTGCTAAATTTCACACCAAAATTTGTTGACTAGACATTTCCCACATTCTTGTCGCCACAAAATCGTCTGGCAATGAAATTAGAATCCGTCAAAGGTATTGCAATGTAATAAGAATCCGACAAAAATATTTTGTGGTGATAAGGTGTGGGAAATTATGAAATAATAAATTTTCACGTTGCTTAGATTTTAGCGTTTACGAAAATGTCAAATAAGCATCTTTTTATTATAAAAATGTAATTTTGTGTAAAATAAAATATAGTACAGTTTTTACTTTTATCGAAGCATGTGTTTACCTTTTACCCAGTTCTCGTCACATCGTCGCACTAGTTTTGTACTAGGGTGACACGCAAGGTTGCATAGGTATTGTACTTAGGCAACGTTCTTCTACATCGGGCGGCAATTAAGCCATTTGAATTGTCGCGGTACAAAAAACACTTGGTATCCTCTTAATGGCTATCATGGTTCAGCCTTAATACCAGAGTTAACGCTTACCTAGCTACTCCAAAGGAGCTAAAGCTATACTCTACTAAACGGTAGAATGCATACATAACGTAAGTCATCACAAAAGAAACAACCCAGTAAGAAAAATTAGGAGTGCTCCTTCTAGAAGCAATAAGGGAGCACAGAACTTTGGTTAGATTGCAGTATTGCTCTAAGAGAACTTCAAAAGGAGTAATTGTGGAGCAGAAATAAAGGAGCGAGAGAACTGAGTTATGCGTAATTCATGAGTATTATTTTATGTATGTCAGCATCCCACTTAATTCTATGAATGATATAATTATGCAGTTAAGACCTGTGCGTATTGTACTTGTCTGTAGTAAACGTTGTTGAAATGATATTTTGGAGCTATAATTAAATATGCAAAATTTTTTTAAATACGAATTTTCTTTAGAATGAATTTATTTCAGCAGAATTTACTGAGAAATCAGAAAATCTCATATTTCGATATTTATTCAGTTCTATAGAGCTCAAATTTAACTAGAATTTCAGTTAAACGACAGCTAACTATTATCATTTTTACATGCAGAGTTGAAAGATTGAGTCGAGGATGAATCAACCTAATTTCAACTCGAGTTGAACCCAAATTGAACCAGTTCTTGCAAACCAGATTTCTATGGACATTAAATTAGACCCATGGATATGGACATTAATTAATTTTAAGTAGGAAATAATGTCCGTGGACATTTTTGTCTGGGTCACTTCATTGCACCTTTAATTATATCATTTTTTTTTCAGATTAACACTAGAAATCCTGCACATGCCATTAAACAGATAAATTATATCTGTTTTAAGGATATTAGTACGTGCGATGAGTCATTTTAATCTTACTCAGAGAAACGAAGGAATCTCGCAGTAAATTCGAAGCATAGACGCATGATGTCTCATTTCATTGTAATTCCGAAATCAGAAAAATGAAGCAATCTCGGGCAAAAAGCGGAATTGTGGTGCCAATTTCTTTATTTTCCTCTCACTTGTAACAGAATCAGAAAAACGAAGGAATTTCGGTGAAAATTCGAGCAGAGCAGTATCACAGGAAATAATTTTTTTTTTATCCTTAATGTCATGTCTATTAGCAGAGACAAAACAAAAATCATTGAAGAATGTAATTTAGATCCACAATTTTTTGGCCAATTATATCACATTCTAGATGAAATGACAGTTATATAAAGTGAAAACCAAAAATGTTGTATGGCAACACCAAGATGAGGTTGCCCGATCAAATTTATATTTTATTTACTATTTTTATAAATACGCTGTGTACAAAATTTCGAATATCCGACGCTGATTCACCAGTAGCGGCTTCAACATACCATATTTGTCTGATATCTCGATGAAACGAAATAGGAGTTAGAGCTTGTCCTTGACGCTTAATCAAAATCGCTGAACCTCTATACAGTTTCCCCAAATGCTTCAAGGACAGTCAAGATATTCTCGTGAACATTGCATACAGTTGCTAGCCTTAAGTTCCACATCATCTATAAATCTCCTTTCTTTGAAATCAAGCGCATAACAGCCCTCCTTCAGCTAGAAGGAACGTTCGAATGTGTCTGAATCGTCGAAATGAAGACTTGAATTTGATCAGAATTTTTGAGTCATGCTGTCATAATTAGATGAAGTGTGTTGCCTTTGATCTTTTGTCGCAGTGATCATATTCTCCAAAGTGCCCATTGCAACCACGACATCTTTGCTCTCATCAGATCAGATAAAGTCGGAATATTCTCCAGAATTTCATGAATTGTCGAGAATGCTGTCGACGTCGATTTCGAAAAGAGACTGCTGTAGTAGCTTCGAATGTACTCCGCTAACTGTTGTCTCCGTTGAGGGCTTAATAATAATAATATTTGAGACATCAATTACTAGCTTTGTAAAATGTTTTAATTCTGTATTTAAGTTTCAGTTGGACTTCTCTTATTAGAAATGCAAATACAGAAAACGCATCCATTTTTCAATATTGTAGAAATATAAATTTTTCCTTCCGATTCTTTATTTAAAGTAGAAAAACATCCTCCTCCATCCCCTATTCTATTAGAATGAAAAATGAAAAACGAGACAATGTGCCACTTAAATATTCAATTATCTTAATAGCAACACCATAGCAGAAGTTTTCAAAAATATTTTCTTCTTTCATGTTTAATTCAAGTTAATTCAAAAGCTTCATTCACCTGCTTTGCTATTAAGATGAAAAGTTTTCTTGTTATCTGCTTAAGCATTTACGAAGAACCTTAAAAGTTTCCCTACTTGATACGTATTATATAGTGTATATCAGAAATGTGTTACAAAACTCAAGTTCTTTTGTTTATCTAAAGCTTGAAAAAAGTAGTAAGTGACAGCACTGTTCTCCAGTGAACTTCTCTAGAGATCAAATTTCAGGCTTTCCATTAGATTCTGTGAGATGGTCTTTTACAGCGAGTAAACTAAAAGCAGGGGGAGAACATAACATTTGAAAGTCTTTAACAAGTTTTGGTGATTGGTTTAGGAAAACTTAAAATTAAAAAAAAAAAAAACGAAAACGTAATAATTGCCTTAAATTGTGTTTTGTGATAAAAGTGGGAAGTTTTTTATTGCTTCAGTTCATTTTACAAAATTACAATTCAATTTTAGTTCTACATTGATATATTTAGTGGATTTAAAAATGTATACAGATATTAAACTTTTTTGTTGAAATCAAGCAAGACTTTGTTGAAGCGAATGAAGCGTACGAACGATCCTTATAAAAATAATAATAACAAGAATTTCTTATACAGTAATCCCCTCATAAAAGCACATGAAAAAGGGCCCAATTTTTTGTGATTTTAAGCGGGTGTTGCTTATAACCAATAAGGCCAATTATAAGCACAAAATCTGCTTTTATAAAAATCCCCGAATTAAAGCACAAAATATTCGAATTTTTGCTAGTAAGCGATTGCCGACTACAAGCACGATATATGCTATTACAAAAAGTTCGCGATTTAAGATACAACAAATGACCTATTTCTTATAAAGTATAGCTGCTTATACCTAAATTTGAAAAAATAATGGAAATTTGCCAAGAAATACTTTTATTCAAGAACAATATATATACAGGGTATCCAAGGAATAGTGTCAAGCTGATCTTTAGAGGTAGAGTACGCTTAGGGGTACCCGAATAACACGATGTATGTTTTGCGATTTTATTTTAGTTCACGAGTTATGAGTTTTTCGTGATTTTTTACCAAACTACTAATTCGAAGACATTTTTGGTCTAGTGACTTGAATAATTGAGACAAATTACTGATACTTTTATCCAATTTTGTTGAGTGTTAGGGCCAATCAATACAAAAAGACTTGATTCCATACCATTGCGCCAAAAGAGATTTTTAAATTCCATAAAGTTCAAAATAATAAAATGTGCCAAAATCTTTGAGGGCAATTTAAAAAAAAAAGGCACCATAACTTTTTCACTCAAAAGTAATTTTAAAAACTTCCCCATTTCATTGCCTATATACCGTGTACATTTTATTGAGATATCTTTTTGGCATTATAGCTAAAATTCTATTCAAAACGTAGGAACTAAGTCTTAAATCTATTCGGGATGGGGTGCTAGATTTTTCGCACCTTAGATTGACTCTAACTCGATATGGTTATGTCCGATCGGAAAACGGGTTTCATTGTTCATCTCAGCTTATTAACAACTGCAATTCGCAGAAGATTTTTTTTCTCTGGATACTTCATACCTATGTAAATGATGCCATATGAAATGAAGTTTATAAAATAAGTGTGGTGAGAAAAGAATTACTTGGCTTTTTTTTTAAATCGGCCTCAAAAGTTTTGGCACATTTTATTATTTTGAATTTTATGTAATTTAAAAATTTGTTTTGACGCAATGGTATGAGCTATAGAATCAAGGCTTTTTTCATTGATTGCGGCCAGCACTAAACTAAATTGGGAAAAAAGAATTCAGCAATTTGTCTGAATTATTCAAAAAGGTCTTCGAATTAGTAGTTTGGTAAAAAATCACGAAAAAATTCTACCTCGTAAACTACAAAAATCACAGAGCATACACAGGATGATTCGGGTATCCGTGGGGGTACTCTACCTCTGGTCTTCCGCTTGACGCTATTTCCTGGGACACCCTGTATATAATGTATATGACAAAATCAGAAATAATTTTTTTGCGCCTTGGACTTTATGGACATTTCTGTAAATTATTCTTTGAGTAAATTTAGATTTTTTAATTCAAGAGCATTTGCAAGTAAGTAGTTGTGCACAACGTCCAGCGCAAGAATCGTATCCTTGCGGCTTGATACCTTATTGGTTGAAGCATCACTTTCATGAATGTCAAATATATCTTCATCACTGCCTGGACGATCTGCTTCTCTTTGTCTGTTTGTTAATTTTCCAAAACATTCCAAGTCATCACATTTTAGCTACTCGTTAAACTCTTCATCTTCTATACGCAATTCTATAACCTTTGAAAATCCCTTTAGGCCAGAATTAGACGGTACACATGGTAAATGCCTGTGGCAAGATTAAATTGCAACTTCAACTTCACCTGGGACTTCGACTGAAACTGAAATTTGATCAAAGTGCAAAGTTGGTGTAGGCTGCGGCCAACTTTAGTTCAGAAATATCCACGTTAAGGAAAAAGTGTGGAAGGAAATTGGCAACGGCGATGTCGTAATTTAATTACAAATTTCACATCAGCATCGACTTTGAACAAATTTTCGCGAATTCGAACAATTGGAGTTCCGGGCAGAATTTTCATTTTAAAAAATTTGTAAAAAATATAAAAATTTAATTTTCCAAAACGTCTTTCATTGCAATAAGTTTATATAACTAAGGTTCCATAAATTGTAAAAAATAATCAAGAAAAAATAATGTCAAATTAAAAAGTTATAACAGAAAACGTTGAAAGAGTTTTCCTGAGAGTCCGAACAAGCTAAAAAAAAAATATTTTCCATTTAAACGACCTCTAAACACTAATGAATTTCATTGAAATTTTGCATAAAAATTAATCATTACATTAGCCAACATATTCTGAAGCATTCAAATATTTTGATACTTCCAAATCCATACATTTTTGGGCCACCTTAATATACGACAGTCCGTCTGTTCTTCCGTCCGTTCGTCCGCACGATAACTCGAGAACGTGTTCACTTAGAGGTCTAAAATATTGCACACAAGCTTTAAAAAAAAAGAGTTCGAAAGTGGGCCTAATCAGGCAACTCTTTCGTAGGGTTGCCACACAAAAATTTCGTTTTTTACTATATATTTGAACACTGCCTGAGAACGCGTCAACGTGGTGAGCTGAAATTTTGTACACGGTGTTTTCTTGGTGTTGCCATATACAATTTTTGGTTTTTTACGTATACTCTGAAAACGATCAGTCCTAGACGTTTTTATTGTACTGAAAAATTCTTCACAATATGAAATCGCATGGAATTTGTTATAATAATTTCTGATGTCCGATCCGACGAACCGTTCTAGAGATATATGCGAAAAACCACTTCAAAAATCAAATTTGCATAGATGGGTACCATACGAAATTACATACGGGCATTCATCTAGGAAATGGCCTAGGCGATACTATCTTTTTTGCTTGTCAAACTTAAATTTAGTTTTTTTTTTTTTGAAAGCCCGTGTGCATAATTTAAGCTCTCTAAGTACACGCATTCTTGAGTTTTTGTAAGGAAATACGGACGGATGAACGCAGAGCTATGGACGGACAGACAGACAGACGTTACGGTATGTTTCGTTTTATACATAGATGATGAAATCCTAGGGTCTACTAAGTTTCTCATTCCGTTTATAACATCTGGAAATAATTATGGTAGAGCAAAATTTATTAGACACCCATGCATAATATTAGAAATTATTTTGATTTTTGCATGTCCGTCCATCTGTTCGTCTGTCCGTCTATTCGTCTGTCTGTCCTTCCGATAACTCGATAATACGTGGAAATAGAGAGCTGAAATTTTGAACATGGTATTTTAAGAAAAAAAAAAGTTAAGTTAAGTTCGAAATTGGGATAAATCGGGTAAGTCCTCCATAGCGTTGCCTTACAAAAATTTCGTGAGTCAGGACATATTTGGACACTGCCCGGTGTTACCATATAAAAATTTTAGGTTTTGACGTATATTTTGAAAATAATCAGTCCTAGACGTTTTTATTGAACTGAAAAATTCTTCACAATATGAAATCGTATGGAATTTGTTATAATCATTTCTGATGTCCGACAAACCGTTCTACAGATATATGCGAAAAACCACTTCAAAAATCAAACTTGCATAGATAGAACATACGAAATTACATACAGGTGTTCATCTACCGTATCATAAGTATTTGTTTTATATATTTATTTATTTTTTTACTTATAAGGTCAATACGATAGCAAACAGATAGATATAAATCCAGTTACTCACTATCGTTAGGCTAATGCATATTAACTTCAAAGGAAGAAAAATATAAATCAATTATTAAATATCCATAAGCAACTTAAAATTACATATAAAGTATAATAAACAATAATTTCAGAGGAAAAGAATAATATAAATGAAATAAATAATAATAATAAAAAAACTACAGACTACATACTACAAAGAAAGCAGAAAAATTTAATTATGCAAATCAATATTACAAAAATCAAATACAAAACAAAGCTTAAGCAAAATAAAGATAATAGAAATAAAGAGTAAAAAGTAAGTTACAAACGTATAGGAGTAAGAATAGAAATAAGAATAACCTTGAAAAAGTAAAATGTAAGGTAAAGTAAGTGGAGGATGCGTTTAGCAGACCGGAAGCTGTCACGGAGTGTATTCAGATCATTATATAAGGCATTGTAGGCCCTTTAAATCCTGAGCAAAGGTGACTTTCATCGCAGGTTGATGTGGGATGGATCTATGGATATGTAAGTATCTGTTGAAATAAACGGCTAGAAAAGTTGATTTTTAATCTGGACAATAACTGCGAAGAATCAATAAATCCGGGCAATATTAAAAATAAGAACGTTTCGTCGAGATAGGAACGACATGCTTCTAAGGATATCATGGAGTATCTAGGCAATCTGTCGCCATAATATTTATATCAGCCAGTGAATTTAAACTGCAAGTACCTAGTGAATCTACGCTTGACACTCTCGATTTTGTTTTTGTATGTCATATAGGAAGGATTCCAGATTGGGGAAGCGTATTCTAATATGGATCGAACTAGGGTAGTATACATAGTTTTATGAGTACAGTGCTGCTTAAAAAGCCTAGTACACCTTAAGACAAACCTCAGAAAGAAAGCTGTATTCCAAATTTCATGTTTATTCCGACGAATGATGAGTCAGTCAGAACATGTCTGTTTCCAGTGTCCAGTCGAGATGGTAAAAAAAAAGCAGTAGCAGTATAGTCCATTTGCGACCGATAATGTTACACAACATGTTTGCCAGTTCGCGCTTTGTTTTGAAGTTATAGACAATTTTTAATTTTTTCCAAATTTTGAATCTTTTGGCTTTCTGCTTTCGATCCAGACTACTCCTGCTTCAAGACCATTTTCTTTTCTTTTATTCGTATAATTACGGGCTCTCATTTGGTGTAACTTAGTTTTAGAAAAGTGCAGACAAACACTTAATGGAAAATTTGGCGATTTTATTGCCGAAACATTTTTTTCGTCGAAAATTCTTCTGTTTTCAAAAGCAAAAACAAATAAACGTCAGCATTCCAACAGATGAACCGGTTCTCATAAAATATCCTTCATTTTCCTCTTTTGAGAAACGGCCAACATTTTTCGCTAAGGACCAAAAGTAAGAAGTTTTTGAAAACTTTTAACAAAATAATTTCTTAACGAAAATACAAGAATTTCTATTAGTTAGCAAATCAGTGGTAAGTTGTAATTAAAGCAACAAATTCAGAAGAGCTTATCGATTTCGACTAAACTCCAAGTCCATAAAAGAGCTAATTACTTTTAACATTTTAAGCATCAGATTGGATTTAGATGCATTAAATCGACCCATAATTTAAGACTTGCAGCTTAGTTTTCAGCACTAAGATAGGTATCTATGATGTCGGTATTGACATTGTGTTCGTACGAAATACATTCCACTTTTTTGGTTGCTCGGGGACTAGAACAAATGCACATCCACCTCCACTATCCCCTTAAATAATCTGCAACAGAGCACCTGTGATGGGCAAAACAAGATAACAAAAAGTGAATTTCCAAGTTCTATAGCTCAAGCAACGGTTTCGTACCCTCTAAGTTAATTTCCTGCTTTCAAGTTTCGACAGTGGGAGAAAGCTGGATGTTTATGTAATATTTCACAGTTTATGCAAAATGAGGTTTTCGTATCTGAGTTGTGGCTCTTTGGATTATGCAACTTTAATGTTGTAATTAAAAGCAGCACTCAAATCTTATTAAGGTGTTTCGGAGTTTATCTAAAATTTACTGTGATTTAACTGGTTTCATAAGGTGGAAGAAAAACAATCGATACATTGTTTTCCTTCAATTTTACGAAACCAGTTAAGAGGAGAGCGTGGTAGAAAAAAATCATATACAAATTGTGACTAGATAGGAATAAAATGTGCAAACATAATTTAACTTTAACGAGATTAGATTTGGCCCCCTTTCCGCTTCATGCAGTTCATTTAGAAGGTGTGAGCCAAGGAATCTGTATCGCTTACTGGGAGAGCCAAATAGTGACAAAGAAAGTGCGGCTTCCCCCACAATTCTTGTTGTTCTACCCGTGCGGTCATCTCACCAAAGTTCGTTTTCGTTTTCGGTTAGGACAGGTACATAATTACACCGAAAAAGTATTAGATATGAGATACTTTCCCGCTTTCACAATGGCCTTGATTTCGGCCTGGAAGTCCGTAACATGGTTTCCCAGGTGTATGTTCATTTCCATGAAGGTCTGTAATATCAGACGATATCGATGGTAGTAAGTACGATTAACTGCAGGAATTCAAAGATGGAATAAACTACAAAAATAAAAGAATTAGAGTAGAGTAACCGTGAAAGCATAAATGTTGAAATTAACATAAAAGAAACGAATCTCAGAAAATTATGGAATGCCAATCATCAAAAGGTCATGGAATGAAAACTATACAAAAATATTATTATTAATTAGGTTTTCACACAAAATAAAGAGTTTCGAAAAATTCAAATTAAGTGTGTTTTGAATGCGCAAGATTTACATATGTTGAAACCAACATTGAAAAGCCATCTGAAAGTAAAATCGTTCAAAAGATTCTAATTCCAAGTATTTCTAATTATTGAAAAGAGGTTGGGAATGAAACTGTGTATACCTACCTACAAGCACGTCGATAAGGTCTTCTCCCACATAAATAAAACCGGGACACAATCCAATGAGAGGCAATTAACTTGTCATCGATGAACTTTACGGAAGTCAAATATACTTATATTAAGTCAGCTGTTCAGTCAAATTTATCTTTTAAAGTAGCAAATTAAGCAATATTCATAATATCCATAGTCATAATAACTTTACCTAGGCGAAATCAAAAACGACAACACAATAACTCAGAAATCCAGTGGCTACGCACAGCTGCTAAGGTCAACGGACTTTTCTGTTGCTACCTGCGCACAGCTGCTAAGGTCAACGTACTTTGGTTGCTATGCGCAATATAAAATAACTTATTGGTTCCGTGCGCAATTCAGAGGCAATATAATTCGCATGCTAACTTGAATCGCTCTCTTTTTGCATCCAGCACGTAGTGAGAATACATCGGACTCGACTTGGCTACTGGTAACAACATAGAATTATTAACAAATCTACTTTATTTTGGGTAACGACTAGAATAAATTTTACTAACTCAATAACTTTATCTTGGGTAACGGTTGAGATAAAGATAATTATTCTGGGTCTAGCCTGGAATTAATTCTGTTAACATAATCACTTTATCTTGGTTCTCGACTGAGACAAAGATAATTATTCTGGGTACCAACTAGAATTATTATCATTATTATTACTATTAATTACGGGGGATGCAGACAGAATTCTTGCCTCTCATATTGTCACCACGACCTATAAGATCTTTGTGACATTACTCCTAATGCCCTAGGGCGCCCATTCAAACTTAAGGTCTTTGTTGACGCTTATAATATTCATGAGGGCAATTTTTCCGACATCCTCTGGCAGTGAAAATGGCTTTCCTAGATGTCTTAGCGGTACAGAGCTTCACAGTCACACAGGGCATGTTCGGCGGATTCATCGTCCTCCATACAAAATCGGCAGGTCTCATCATCGACCTTACCCATCTTCTTAAAATGGTATCTAAGTAAGTAGCCCCGTTATGAGCCTTAGTTCCTTTCTGCTGAGTGTGAATTCCTCGGTTGCGAATACTTTATAAACTTCTTCGCTTATCTCAGCCCGGGGTATTTTCCCAGTATTCCTTCTTAGTTCCGTCCTCCCAAAGCCTGATCTTCGGTGACAGGTGACTCTTTGGGTGTCCAAATACAGGCTCAGGGCCAATAAACGGAGATTTGGCTCCTTCCTTTGTAAGGCGGTCCGCAATCTCGTTTCCCTTAATCCTGGTATCCAGATCAGTGTCACCTTATTTGTCTCGGCCAGTTGCTTCAAAACAGTAAGACAATCCCAAACCAGCTTAGACTCAAAGGTAAACGAGTTTAACGCTTTAAGTCCAGCTTGGTTGTCTGATATTATGTATATTTTTGCTCCACGCGTATTCTTGCATGCAAGCCGTTGTAGTTTTTGCAAACTAGCTTGAGCTATCTTTTGTGTTGATTTTGGCCACCAAAGGAGTTAGGCGTATGTGACCATGGGTCTTATAATAGATGGGTATAACTATAGAGTTATTTTTGGTTTAAGACCCCAAGTTTTTCCAAAAAGCCTACGACATGTCCATGTTGCCATTGAAGCTTTATCCAGAACTCTTTTTAAGTAAGAGTACCAGGTTAGTATGTTATCTAGGGTAATACCTGGATATTTGACCTCCTTTCAGAATTCCACTACGGTTCTACCGACCAGAATAAATACTACTAATACAACTTTGCTTTGGGTCTCGACTGAGTAAAGTATCTTGGAGAAAGAAGAATTTTAAGAACTTTTATTTTTAACGATTCTAAATCAAATTTATAAATACAAGAAGAAAAAACAACCGCCCCGTCCGGGGTTTGAAACCGAGACCTTCCGCTTGCCGGGCGGCTGCTCTTACCACTGAGCTAACGAGACAGATGATTTTCTTTCTTGCATTTATCAAATTTGTAACTAGCCTACTAAGCCACGTTTGCTTTCAGCTGGCATTAACCAGTAACGATAAAAGCACACAAATAAATTGTGAATTCACTTTTTAATTATTTCTCCCGCGGACGGGAATCGAACCTACACTTGTTAGAATCGGTCAAGGATGAAGAACGAAGAATTTTAAGAACTTTTATTTTTAACGATTCTAAATCAAATTTATAAATACAAGAAGAAAACAACAACCGCCTCGTCCGGGGTTTGAAACCGGTACCATCCGCTTGCCGGACGACTTCTCTTACCACTGAGTATCTTGTTCAGGGGAACGACTAGAACAAGATTAGTACTAACACACAAACTTTGTTTTGGGTCTCAACTGAAACAAAGTATCTTTTTCCGGGGACGACTAGAACAAGATAATCACTAACTATCTATTTACCAATGCCAGAAAGTCGGTTCCACATTTTAGATTGGTGAGTACATTTTGATTAATCATTTAATACATGATTAATTATATTTATACTTAAATATATATATTGGTACCATTTCGGAAAATTGAATTCCTTTTGAAGTTATCATAAGTGAGCTTATTAGTTATTAAGTGACATAGTCGACATTATAAGTATCTTAAGTTATATTCGTGAATGTGTAATCTCTGAAATATATTTCCCTTTGAATTTGGAATAGTGTGTTAACTTTGATGTATTGTTAAATAAATCACTAACTTTATATATTCATTGGCGTTATCATTTACAGTCCCTATCCTTACTTATATTTTTCCAGAGTTTTCTCAATGGCCAGAACAACGTAATAAATAATTAAGTTTGTATATACATATTGTTACGAAGTTGCTAAAAAATAACAAAATTAATTGCTTAGTACCATCATCAATACTGATCAATGCATAATACTAGTAATATGGGCGACTTACTTTTGGAGGAGGCCCAATGCTGCGCATGTATCTCCGTCCTGATTATTATAATCGGCTAACTAGCCATCATCCGTAGCAACATTGAACCGAAAATGAAAATTTATTTAAATTATGAAATTGTAATAAAACCTTGAAAAAAATTGTTAAATTAGAATTAAAATTAATTTTGAATTTTCCTGAGTTATTGGAACAAAATCAGTTTAATTAAAAGAATTGAAATTGTTAAGAAAATGCAACTAACTTAAAGATCCTCAAAAAGTAGCGATCAGACTCGCTGGAAAATAATCTTTTCAGGTCATCGTGAATTTTGCCCACCTGGCGGGAGTATAAAGTAAAGTCCAGACAGATAGTTGCTCTCTGTTCGAAAAGTCAAGGTTAAGCGTTGAGATAAGGCATTAACTTCGGTGATTATTTTCAGTTTTATTTTCTTATTAAAGATCTAAAAGGACATTGCAGACACAAAAGCTCAAAGTCAAAAGAAAGCGATCAAGTTTTTGTTTCTTTTGTCTTACTTTCAATAACGAAGAAACGAAAAAGGAGAAAAGGAAATAATAAATAAAAATAAATAAGGGCCCTTGCCTTGAAGATCGTTTTTATTTTATAAATTTCTAAAGGGAAAGTCGAAAACACAATCATCCTCTGAAAGTTTAATTTAGGCTGAATTCATAATCTGACATGCAAAGATGACCTAGCAGCGACCCGATTTCCGCTTCATAATTGTGCAAAGCAAAATAACAAAATTAAATAAATTGAATTAAATTGATTTTGAAAATTGATTAAATTGAATTTGCAGTACGAAGTTACTGATACAGTAGCACACGGATATTTAAAAAAGAGTGTATACATACATGTCACTGCGATCCGCCATTTGCAAATTTGTCAAGATCATTAAGTTGCAAAATCCCACGTTGAATCCAGCCGCTTGACCACAAGGCACCGAGCGGGAAACTTATAAATTAGAAAAGAGATTCCCAACCCGGTGCCCCAAAGCTTCACAGCATATAAGATGCAGTCATCATCATTATAATATCGGCACATTCCTGAAATCAACTTCTTACTGCTCGCCACCACTTTTGATAGATCCCTTATCAATTCTTTGTAGCGTGCACACGGCGAACACAATATTTGGCACACATCATCAACACTCAACACTCCGCGTAAAACATTACCGCGACTAGATTAAGTAAAGAAGAAAGTTTCGCAACAACAAACCGCGGTGCACTAAATCAAGTCCACCATATTCTTATCGCTCGATGCACGTTTGCAAATTGCACAGTAAGTGGAACGTGATAGTGCTACTCATCTCGTTCCATTCAATCTGTAAGCAAAAACGCTCCAATCTGCAGTCTGCTTAATATACGGCTGCAGAGCAGAATCTTACGGTCACCGACTAGTATCGTAAAAAGCTAAAATTGGTCTAAGACCCATCTTTATTAAACCTTAGATAAATGCTCATATGTACTTTCGTATGGTCAACTGTCTGTGCAAGTTTGGTTGTTGAAGTGGTTTTTCGAATACATTAATTTTTAAAACGGTTCGCAGGACAATAAAAATGATTACAACTGGTTTCATAGGATTTCGTTTTCGGAAGAACTTGTCAGTATAATAAAAACATCTAGAATTGATCGTTTTCATAACGTAGATAAAAAAAAAAGTGATATGGCAACACCAAGAAGCGATTACCCGCTTTAACCAACTTTTTTATAAAAACGCCTTGAACAAAATGTCAGCTCTCTACATTCACACATTCTCAGGCAGTGTCCAAATATATAGTGAATATAATATTATATCCTAGATGAAAATAGAAATTAAATGAAATGAAAAACCAAAGTTTTGTCTGGCAAGACCAAGAAAAAGTTGTCCAGTTTGGTTCATTTTTGAAATTGTATTTACTATTTAAATGAAAACGCTATAAACAAAATTTCAGCTCTCTACGACGACGCGTTCGCAGGCAGTGTCCAAATATATAGTGAAAAAGTAAAGCTTTGTATGACAATACCAATAAAGGTTTGCCTTATTTGGTCCATTTTTGATCTTGTATTTTAAATTTATATGAAAACGTCGTGTACAAAATTTAAGCTCTCCACGTCGACACGCTCAGGAAGTTCCCAAATACGTAGTGAAAAACGAATTTTTGTACGGGAACGCTACAAAGGAGTTGCCCGGTTTGTATCATTTTCGATCTTAAATTATGTTTGTTTCTAAACAGCCCGTGAAGAGCTCTTTGAGTGAACGCGCTCTCGAGCTATCGTGAGGACAGACCGACGGAAGGACGATCATGAAAAAATCAAAATAACTTTCAATATTATGCGCGGGTATCCAACCCATTTTGCTCTACCAGCATTATTTTTATTTTTGTTATTATATATTATTTCGGTGCGTTACCGACGGAATGACAAACTTATGTGGGTATACTATGACTTTATCTATTGTATAAAAATGTTAATGTGACCACGCTCCTTTATTTAGCAACTAGGGACATAAATGCAGGGGGGGCGAATTATCCATTAAGCAAACTAAGGACGTGCTTAGGGCATCAGGAGAAAAGGGGCACCAAAAAGGTGGACATAGAATAAATCAAAGACATTTTTAATCAAAAAAATCCATGAACAGCTAAATATTTTAGTACCCGTATGACTTAACAGATACTTAGAGATTACGTTTTATTTACGATTTTTTTTTGCTAATTTAATAAACAAACTACAAAATATTGTACAATACGATTGGAATTAATAAACTTATTAAAAGCATCGTGTAAACGTGATAAGCATTTGTTGATAGTGTGCACTTCTATTCATTCATACCGTGGTATTCATATTGTTGTGACTCAGATGCCCAATGCCCCGAGTCGCAGCCATCAGGTCAATACATCAATATATTGTCCCATACAAAATATTGATGCATCTTAAGTTTGACCCTGAAAACAAAAATTGAATCATTAATTCATTTAAAATTCATTCTTTCACATTATAATAAAAATAAATTAAGCATAAATTGCTTTCTATTATCAACACACAGATTCCACTCCCACGATATACCTACGTAGCTACATATATATTGTCCTTTTGCTCTTCGCATGTACACAGAACATACATATAAGGCTTTAATTCCTCCGAATTGCCTTTACATAAATACAAATATTCTTGCCGTCGTAAAATTAATATTTCAAGACGACGATAACAAGCATATCAGATTACAGTTTATGGATGCAATTGTACTGCATCAAAATTTTTCGTATATTCTCATGTAGGTGTTTTCTACGTCGTGAGAAAGCGATTAAAAAAAATGCAAAAAGCTTTTTTTGTTTTTGAACGGTCGTGTAAGGAAATCTAAGAAAAAAATCGGGATTTATTGAGAGAAACTCTTTTTTTGATAAAATCTTAGAAAGGTGAATATAAGTGAGGAAGCTTTAGAAAAATGCGGGAGCTCTTAAGAGAAATGTTTCTTTAAAAAGGAAATCAAGAAAAGCTGAATATAAAGCAAAGTATGAAAAAATATATAATAATAAAACAGGAATAATAGGATTTGTTTTTCTTCTTATATATGCGCGTTCTCTACCTTGAGCGCAGAGTGCGCGTCCCATAGCAATATCAATATTGGTTATACAAAGATACAATGACGAAAACTGCGATGTCGAACTTACGAAGCCTTTTTGTAGGTCACCACACAGAGCGGAAAATAAACCAGATGCTTTCTTAGGTTAGGGCAACAAGCACATAAATTTTCGGTGTGTAATTTCATCTCGTTAGTTTTACATCAGAGCCAACCAATTTTTTAATATTTCCAATGTTGAGTTCGATATAAAATGGGGGCACCAAAATTAAGAGAAAAATCATAGGCTTGTCCTTCTAAAAACTGTCATTGCCCATAGATTCAGCTGATTCCACTTTCATAACCTAAATATAAAATAAAAAAACAATTCAGTTTTTTTTTCTGCTTTGAATTATTACTTACAACAATTGTTGTGTTCCCTTAAAACAAAATTTTTACTGGTTCTTCTGACATTAGTCGTGACTCTTTGGTAATACTCTAGACACACGGGACATATCAATGATCATTGACGGAGCAATGATCATTGCATAGCTCGTGTGTCACTGCATCATTGGCGCAATGGTCATTTGCTTCGTTATTGCACCAATTACGCCACCACAAGCTCATTCTTTTGCAATTATGCATTGCTTGTAATTTCTTTTAGTGATAAGCGCGCTTTCAGTGGGGATAAACTGCAAATTATTGAAAAATCAGCTGATTTTCCAGCCATCACTGTCATATGTCAGTTGAGAAATTGGCTGATACATTTTTCAAGGTAAATTTTGAATGTTTCCCAAATTATTGAATTTTTTTAAAAAAATATCATACATTATAAATGGAAAAAGAGACGAATGAAAAAGAGACGAAGAAAAAAGCAAGATTGTGGAAAACTGCTGAAAATTATAAGTTGTGCGAGCTTTCGGGCATTTATATAAAAGATCTGAGAAAGGCACGTAGAAATATCCACATATACGCGGATATGTCTGTGGAATTTAAGGATATGGGAGTAATCGCCAGTATGCACAAGTGACACATTTAATGGGTCACATCTAGTATGTCAATCTAATTACGTGTAGACCGTCATTGCCGTGTGCCACCCCAAAACAGGAATGCTCATTGGTCCAATTACGTAATTGAACCAATGATCATTGATATAAAAACTTCCATATATTTAATGACAGCTTTCTTCTGTGTAAGTGAGTCCATATTGAATCTAAGCAAATTATCAGTGTGCAATTTTCTCCCGCTAGCTTTCCATCAGAGGCAACTATTTTTTTTTATATTGTCAATATTGAGTTCGATGTAGTAATACGGGGGCACCAAAACCGTTTCAGTGCATAAGGCCTCTAAGAACTTCAATCCGGTCTTGCGTAAATGCAGTGTCCAATTGGTGCACTCAAAATAAGCTCAATTTAACAAAAACAAATTATTTCATGAACTTAGCCAAGTCATCTGCATTTATGGATATTCTGTTGTAAGTGTCTGGTAATAAGACGATCGAATTAATATTTACGTATTTTGCCGATTTCTTTCTTAACCAGTTTTCGTTATTAAATAATTCGATTTATCATCGAAATTCGTTCTGTAAGTATTAATTTCGCATGATTTATGCTTTCTAATGCAAATAATCCCAATTATTTAGCATTAAAAAAACAACACACACCATAAAAGATTATATTCCGTGTGACGTTGTAGCATACCTTGCCATAAAATAATATATATATATATACATATGTATGTGTGTTTAGCACCCATGTACCCTCTATTTGTTGTTTGTAGATTCCAAATTAAGGAAGATTCAGGCATTTAGTTGAAAATTGGAAAATAGCAGCAAGTGGAGTATTTGATTAAAATATCTAAATTATATATATATCTACATGTAGAATGATCACCGACAGTAGATTATGAGAAAACGTTATAAGATGCATTAATTAAAAAAATAACTCGAGCTCAACTGATTTAATACCGTATGTGATGCTAAACGATGTAGATTTGATGCGACTATAGGAATGAGCTCTGCATTATGTGAAATTTTATGTGCAAGATATTGCACTGGAATTTAGTTATGAAGCTCTTATGGGAACATATCTAACAATTATAACCTAATATTGCTTGGGGAATTTAATTTTTGTGATGTATGGATCCTCTATCAAGAAACAATTCTAAAGAGAAATTAATTGAAAACAATTAAGTGTACTGCGGAGATGCTTATTAACTTTTTGAAGAAGAATTTATATTATACATACAAGATATGAGTATACTGAGCAAATAAACGAAGAAAGGATAAATATGGGTAGAATTCTTCCAAAACTTGCCACTGAATACCAAAACAAAATCAGCTGCCTTTCTGTGATTTAAAAATTGAAAATATCTTTGCTAATTCCAATTTTTTTTTCCAAAAATTGCTATTGGTTATTCGGATATACAGGGTGACCCGGATATATGATATAATTTATTACAGACTGGTAGTGTAAACTCAGTTAACTTCTTATTTGATCCATTAAGAAAAGTTTCGTCCACCTGCATGTGTTAAGGTATCATCGAACTTCTAGACGATCGCAGATAACCATACTGATGAGACCTCTCTGATCACTGGGTCGATAAACTTGATTTTTTCTGCATTTTTAATGCATTTTAGAAATTCATTGAAATTATTTTCAGTGATCTTCAGTCTGCTGTAGACTAGAAATAATCGACCTGTTCAGGTACGCCCATCGCTGTTGATTTATTACGCGAACACCGGCAAATTCTGGTTTAAGAAAGGGAGTACTACCTGGTTATCGAGTTTGCCCACTAATTCTGCATAACTCCCGTGTACCAGATGCCAACTGTAGAGACATCGTGTAATGAATACACAGCTTATCCAGATACATCTGGCATGCAGGCCAGAGGGCATTTTCGTTCAAGCCCCCACACTAATATAAATAACTGAAAGTAAGCAATTGGTTCAGTTTCCTCCCGAAATTTTCATTTACTTCCATGAAAGCCTAGTGCGTTGGTACATAAATGCTGCTAAAGATAAATTATCTTCATTGTGTGGGCTCCATTTTTGTGAAAAGTTTATCTGCTGGATTATCTCAGAAATTGTAGCTTCAACTTCATTTATCTATCAATGTCGTCTTCATCGTTATTACTAAATCTTATTTCAACCCCAGCCTGTAATTGCTTTTTGTTGAAACGGTTCGGATATGAATTTTCTTAATCACCGGAAACTACATCTGTGTCGCTATTGACCTTAATAGGCTCCAAATACACATCACTATGGGCAACTGAATATCATCTGGCAATAGATGGCTTTGCTTCCAATATATCTGCATCATTCATGCAACTTCTCCTGCAAAAAACTAAATCAAAAATGCCTTACGTGACAAATGGGGCGTTTACAAACCACCTATAAAGGACGCTTCTAAAATTCTAAAATCAGGAAAAAATAGTTGGTTCATATCTTATATGTACTAAACCATAAACTTTAATCTCATGTGAAAAGAAAACAAAACAAAATTATCAGAAATATAACTGTTTGCAGACTTACCAATATATTTGAGATGCAGGGTCCATGTTCACAGCACAACAAAATTCATCCAACTATTTCAGTACGCATTTGCAAACACAATAATTCACAAAAACCTACAAATTATACTCGTTTTACTATCTGATCTTTCTGCGAACTCTCTGTGTGAAGTCAGACAAGACAGATAATGTGGAATAAAAATAATGGGACAAATACCGGTATCATGTTTACTGGTTCGTAAATGAACCATTTGACATAAATGGTTGTTTAGGAAACATGTCGCAAACCAGCATATATTGACCTAAAAGCAATGATCGAGGCGGTACATCCAGTGCACAACCTTCAGTCTCATGCCCCATATGCAGCCAAAGGTTCTCCTGCATTGAGCGGAGACCCTCGTACCCGCATTAACCTGCTTGACATAAGGAGAGAGTTGCAGAGTGTGTCCAAAAGCCTTTGAAAGAACAAAGTATCCAAGCTTACGTCTTCTGGAGAAGACCACTGTGAGAGCTAATCTCGGACCTGGGAGGGAATGCCGGTTTATAAAAGACAACTCAGTCGTTTTAATAATCCAAATATAAAATTCTATTAATATTTCAATTGCTTAACTAATATCACAAAAACAATGCAATAAAAAATTTACACTTCAAAACGAAAACTAACCTACAAACTACTATATAATTCACAGAGAAAACTTCAAGTAAAAAACAAAAAAAATCAAATTAAAAATTCAATTGTGAGAGTCCTGAATTTATTCTTCCTGAAATAAAGAGAGAAGAAATCAGAATTAAAATTTTTTCATCAGAATGAAAGAAACAGAAAAAAAATGTTGATGCTGTTGGTGCGTGAGGGCACAAAGGCAGCTAAATCCTCTGCTTGTACGTGAGGGCACCAGGGTAGCAAAGTGCTATAGTTGGAAAGGCGAGTCAAATTAGTCTCTGACTGTAGTTTGCGCGTGCGCAGAAGTGTAGCAATATGCTATCTTAAAAATTGCAGATTAATCTCTCCGCAGAATTATTCTTTTGCTTATGTGTGGGTAGGAGTATTGCAAATTAATCTCTGCGCAGAATTATTCTTCTGCTTAGATGTAGGTAGGAAATTTGGAATTGATAGGATTTTCAGATTAATCTCTGAAATGAGGTTGGGAATATTCTTGTATTTAGATCAGTCTCTAAACCAGATGAGCTCTGGACCAAGAATGATTTTCTGCTGCGGCTCGTCGGCTTTATATAGCAGCCGCATCCAGTTATGAGCTCTCGCCTCTCGGTGTTGCCCTAGCGACGTTTGTTGGATTTGATGAGTGCGGCGAAATCAAATGATTTGACGTAATGTCACGATGTGACATTACGAAATGTAAATATACCGGAGTTCTGTATACTTTAGGTAAGTTGATGATATTTTTTATAAAATTTGTTATAAATAATAATAAATTTATATGTTTTAGGTGTTAAATCTGTTCGTTGGAATCTTTGGACGTCGCTAGGTCAAAGGAAGGAAATTCCCAACAATCAGATAAGTGGGTTTTCTTTTAATTCTGAATCTACGAATTAGATTAACGTACATATATACATGCATACCTACAGAAAGAAAATAATTCATTTCTCGCAGTAAAGCTTCTAAATCTCGCATTGCGTCTAGGGGAATACTTTTCATGCGCAATTAATCAAATATCACTTGCCTCCGCCTGGGAAATGCAAGCTTGCAAATTCTTACGTGAAATTGACGCGTGCAGTTCTCATGAGAAATATTATTTTCCCAGCAAATTTTTATTTAAATTTTTATATAAATTGACGAGTTTTGGGGAATAAATATTCAGTATCTTTAAAGCATCAAAGGAGTCTTTTTAATTATTATACAAATTCATTTTAGTATTATTTGTGTTTTTCTTTTCCTTTTTCTTTATGAGGAAATATTTCGTCGTGGGAAGGATTAGGAATGTGGATGGGCTTTACACCGAGGGATAATCAACATGTATGTGTAGTCCAAACAACCACCAAGCTGGTCTTTGTTGGGTTTATTGTCATATCATGACGGGTGCATCAGTCCTCAATTATATTGCGGCCCTGTTGCATGAAGGCACAGGCAGCAGTTCTGCTGTGCCTGGAAATGAGCAGAGGGATGTCATCTGGATACGCTTCACATGATAATCCCACGTTTTTCAGTACCGTGATGGGTGAGTCAACCAACATACACCAGAGTACTGGAGAAGCACGCTAGCTTATTCGCAGCCTCTCTCCACCAGTACACTGAGAGAGGTTCGGCCGCCCTATTCCACAGTTAGCAGTTTTCCCTTAGTATGTATTTATTTAAATTAATCAATTGTATTGAGCAATTGATTGTTGAAAAAGCAAATTCTCGATATAGGCATAATTCACAGGTCATTACTCTCTACCCATTAGTAAATCTACTTATTGCTTAGTATGTTCTCAAATGATATATAAATCGATATATTGTAAGAACATTTTCAGTGATAATAAATTTTTCCTATAGTCACTATCGAGTTCATTTTACGTCCCATCCGTAGCCTATCCTATCTAAGTTATTGTCTCGCGCCCCCACCAGTTGTGAGCGCAAGTAATATAACTAATACCTATATAAATCGGTACACTCATCTACCATTGAACTATACAACTATACGAAATTACACATCGGCAATCGTCTAGTGTAAGAATTCGTCTGAGATCAGTTCTGGCTTTTTTATTTATATTATACAAAACTGGTTCCTTGGAAATTTCAAATTCATT
This sequence comes from Dioctria linearis, assembly GCA_963930735.1. Classification (NCBI taxonomy): domain Eukaryota; kingdom Metazoa; phylum Arthropoda; class Insecta; order Diptera; family Asilidae; genus Dioctria; species Dioctria linearis. The sequence continues at coordinate 238,633,692 of OZ005741.1, forward strand.
TGGTTCTAAAAACGGCGTAAAAATGTGGTTCGGATCAGGAAAAAAGGCAGCTAATATTAAATCTATCCTATAGATTTTAGTTTCTAACTCCAAAAAAGAACATAAAACGATTCTACAGTTCCGGTAGAAAACTGATGTATTGATTAAAAACGAAATAAAAATAATTGGAAAAAGTCAATAGATATTATTAATTAATAATTTGTAAATCTTAGGGTTTGGAAAATATACACCATTTCTTTAATTATACAACTATTTGAAGTATATTAAATCATCACTTAATAAAATCATGAAGAATTTTTAGACTAGGTATACATAATATTCAAATACTCAAATATTTTTTACTGAACAGTATTTTAGATCTTAATCTTTCGTTAAATTGCCATTCATTTGAAACTTTTATCATTTTCTTTTCACGATGAATTCTCTTCAATGTTCCCTAGATCCGATTAACATGCCGGTAACAGATGAGTTCAGATCTCATCTTTATAGTTCTACTACTTTCTTTTGTTTTCAAATTTGAATTCCATTTTGTTTTGTTTGATTTTTGTTGGATCTAAGTAAGAATCATCAGAATTAAAATCTATGATCGCTTTAGTATTGCACAACACTTTCAGAATTGTTTTGATTGGAAATACCGTCACCAAATATATAGCTCTATAAACAAAAACACTGAAAAATGTACACAACGAATCATTTATTGCAAACTTGATACTGATGTGATTTGTACTTTGAGGGCCAATGATTTTAATTCAAGTGATTAGCAGTTCATTTGTGTTAAGCAAATTAAGCCAACAAATTAACAAATTATCATGCATTAATGCGACAAATTTTGAAAAAAAATTTAAAGGTAAGGAAGAAAATATTGACTAATTTTTTATTATTAAATTAAAAAATTGAGCTATAAAACACTGTATTATGTTTTATAATTAGTTTAAGCTTAGACTTGACGAGAACCTAGAATGCTAGTAAATATAGCTACCCTTTTCAAGTTATTAGTTGTGGTGTTGTGGTAGATTTTCGCATTCTTTCTAAAATGGTTCGCCGGACAGTCAAAATGTTTGTACAAAGCTCATTAAAAATGGCTAGGAAAAAGTTGCTCGATTTCGCAAATTTTTGAAATTTAATCTATATTAAAAAAAAAAAAGGCTCTGTACAATATTTTAGTTCACTAAGGCGCAGTACCCACCTAAATGACATGCAACGTGATCTGACAAGAAATCAGGCGCATAGCTTTCGTCTCAATGTTCACATAAAGTGTTGAGCCGCGCTCTTATACCTGATCTAAGAAGACATGAACTTACGCGTCATTTGTTGTTCCCACTACTACTACTACTACTAGTGATGCACCGAAATGACAAGCAACAAGAAACTGGTGGCAATGCGAATGTAAAACAAGCAGATAATAACGAAGGACGGTTTAGAATTTTGAAGTACTTACAACGTTCTATGAACGTACAGTTTCAAAAGAAAGCAAGAGCAACTTTATCCTCGCCGGACGACATTTAGTCAGACGGACAATCAATAATGAAAATTCTATTCTGTCACACCAAAATTATTTCATTTCTACGTGTTACAAACGGTACAGAAAACTTAGTAGACCATATATGACTTCATCTCTGGTAATAAAAGAGGGATATGGTATATGTACCGACCTAGTTGCCAAAAAAACAATAGTAAATAAACTTTTAGTCAACTAATTTTTTTTTTTCGAAAAAATACCGAATTTACAAATATATTTCTCTGAAATAAAACATTTCTCAAATATTCGTTATCGCAATCACATAAATTTGGCAGGCAACTCGACAATTCTCAAATAGTCCTTTAGCACAACAGGATACTCACAGACGCGAGTTTAATCATGCAACATAAGCTGTTTACAGTTGTCACACTGTGCTATTCTCACATATAACCTTCACAATAATACCAAAGGGTGTTGCGATTTTTATATACTTTATTATATCAATACAAGATTTGCTGCTATTGACTGTACAAATTAAACTTCGTCATAATCATATTTTTCAAATAATCTTCTAATTCAAGCATTTTTCGTAAAATATAAATTTTTTGCTTCTCATTTTATATTCCACCTTCCACGGTTATCATTTCCTTTCTCCTCTAATAATCTGTACACCCCTATTTGATTAACATATATAGGTATTCTGGTGAATGCGAAGTTTTGAGTTCGTAAAATATTTTGACAATCAAGCTCAGAACAACTCCAGAAAAGAGGTGGAAAAGATACAGGCCGATTATTCACCTCAGCAACATAGTTGTCTATAAACCAGTTTGTCACTTCATTTCTATTTTTCTAACAATTTTCCAAAATATTTTTCAAAACCGTGTATATGGTACAAAGCTCAAAACTAATTAACACCGCATTACGATAGCAAATCTCTCATTTTGTCCATATTTCCCCTGAATTCTACGATAATAGTAGATCTAAAATTAAAGTGACATCCTTATTTACTGCCGCTTTTTCGAAAGCAGCATTAGATATATTTTTAAATATGTATTTATTAGAAGCATTATCAAAAAGTATCTGAAACAGAAAATCATAAATTACTTGAGTTTTCCGGAGAACAAGAAAAAAGTTAATGGGTTACACCCTAGACTCACAGCACGATCTAATGAATCATTAGTACTAACTATTCATTAAAATACAGTATCTCACATAGTATTCATAATTATGGCTCGAAAATTAGACCATAATGAAATATATTAATGAAGTGTTTTTTTTCCTTTATCACAACTCTAATGAAAAAAATCTGGTTATACTGAACGTATTTTAGAATATAACATAAAACTGAAGCTCCGCTGTGCATCTGCCCATTTGAAAAATAAGAAGAAGAAATGCACAGTACAAACTATATCATCAAAATATATTTTAATATAATGTTTTTTTTCATTTCCAAAGTGTTAAATTGAAAAATAAAATAAATAAAAACTAAGTATATTGCGTCGAATCGATCCATTTCACTTCTTCACTGTCATAAGTATGTCTAAGTCAGTTTGACAGTACAAATTAATTAAGGAAATGGATGTGTGTCTTCAGTTGCCTAATAAGTCATTATGGTCTAATTAGTCGTTAGTTAATAATTCATTAGGAGCGCTGCGTGTCTAGGACAAATGCCTTAGATTATGAATTTATGCGAGAGCGCAAATCTGCTAAAAACTAGTGGGACTATCTTGAATGTACCATCCATAATTCATTAAGTTCCGCTATTTAACAATTTTAAAAATTCTCGATATGGGAATTAGCTCGACAGCAAACAACGTTATTGTTCATTATAATGCTAGGAATTCCAGCTTCTTTATATATAGGATCTAAATCCAAAAATTAATCACACAGTTTTTTGGGCATTTCTGAAATGTTACTTTTACTCTGCTAACTGTTGGTTGTACTTATTCAACTACTGTAAGGCAAATGTTCTCCAACTTTAACACCACAATTGACTAACGTATTTTGATTAATTTGGCAAGTTTGTTTTATAAATGTTTTTCGATGCATCTTTTTATAACATTGAAAAAAGTATACTAAGTTTGTCATTCCGTTTGTAACACCTAGAAAATAATGATGGAAGAGCAAAACATAATACTAAATGTCACTTTGATGTTTGCATGTCTGTCCGTCTCGCCGTTGGTCCGTCCGTCCATCTTTCCGTCCGTCCGTCTGTCCTAACTATAACTCGAGAACGCGTGTACTTAGAGAGGTGAAATCCTACATAGTAAATTTAGGTTCGAAAATAGGACCAATCGCGCAACTCCTTCGTAAAGTTACCAGCAAAAAGCTTCGTTTTTCACTATATATTTGGACCCTGCCTGAGAATTCGTCAACTTAGAGAGCTGAAATTTAGTACGCGGCGTTTTCATAGAAATAGTTAGTAAAATTTTAAAGATGGGCTAAATCGGGCAATCCTTTCTTGGTGTTACCATATAACAATTTAAGTTTTTTACGTATGTTGTGAAAACCATCCGTCTTAGATGTTTTGTATGAAAGGTTATTCAGAACATGAAATCCTGTGAAATCGGTTATAACCATTTTTACTGTCCCATGAACCGTTCTACAGATATATGCGAAAAACCACTTCAACAATCAAGCTTTCCCAGAGAGATGACCATATAAAATTGCATACGGACATTCTCCTAGGGTATCATTAGAATTGGTTTTATACCAATTCTGGAGGTGCAGCTGAGCTCATATGCGTCATTTGCGACAGTGCCTCTTGGCTCATTCCAATCCCTACTTTATTCGATAGAACTTCAAAGCTTTCTTAAAAAAAAATATTTTTCAAGCTCGGGTACTAACCCAAGAGTAATCTCATGACCTATATTTGTGTAACTTCGTATTTTGAGTATGTAAAAGGAAACCCAGATTACTGAATATGAATATGTAAACAAAATATAATTCACTGAGATGTGTTAGAATTTTTTTTTTCATCTTACTGGAGCAACTTACAATTAGTGAAAATTCAACTAATATGATTGAACATTTAAATAACTCATTTCTGGAAATGTTCAATTAAATTATTTTATAAATTTTTTATATTACACTTATAATAAATAAACTCCACGAATAATGGAAAAAAATTAATAAAAAAAAAACCAAATGTTTACAGCAAGACAAACATTAAGCAATGCACTTTTGTGCAGAATTCTAAACTACATTTAAGCGAAAAATTTGAGAGTAAAGTTTTGGTTATATGCATTTACCTATATGAGCAAAATACTTTTGCGAACTGTCTTCCTTGATAAAAATAATTTGTTCTATTTAGAGTTCGCTAAAATTAATTTGTTTAACCGTTAAATTCCCGAAAGCAGAGAGTGTTTACTTATTTATGAAATCAATTAATTTTGAAAGAAATTGTATAATCTTTGGTCGTGAGCAAGACGAGTAAGTTCAGCAAGCACACTGTCAAAGCTCTTAATATCCTTTTATGCTCTTCGATAGAATCTAATTCTTTCATAAATGGAACTCTTTCTAAGATTTCCAAAAAGTATTTCTCAAATTCCACAAGGACATCTTCCAACATACTATATCTTGTCGGTTCGCAATTTTCTACGTGCCATGCATCATGACTAATTAAATTGAATAAGATTGCTAATTTTATTGTGTCCTTTTTCGATCTAATCATGAATGTTGTACAATTTGAGAAATTTATTGCTAAATTTTGGTCTTGTCATTTCTGGAACCATTTTCTTGTAGATATTTTTCTCGAATGGATTTCTCAAATGCTCTTAACTTAATTTTAATGGATTTTGTTTTTTATTCTATTCCTCAGTTTCCTCCTTTGCATGGTAACGAACATACACGAATGAACCTATTGGCGTACTGCTTGTGTTTTAGCTTTCCTTGAATATTTTACATGCATAAATCAAACCACTTGCTATGCAAATTATTACTTACTACCTAACTATTAAGAAATCGCTACAACAGAACAACCTTAGAGTTTCACCCTGTGTCACCGATTAAATTAATGGTATTCATAAATGTTATACAATTAAAATACATTTTGCATTACGTATATTTAAGTTAAGACCAAGTTTAATGCCTCAACCATTGTGTTCATTTTAGTATGAGTTCTTACCCATTACAATACAAATATAATAGATAGTTTTTGAGAAATATAGCCGTGGGAAAGAGCTCAAGGCAAAATAATGAAGTATAATCATTTGTCTTCTGTTATTAAAAAAAGGGAAAAGCTTTTCTAACACACTGCCATAACAAATAATTTAAAACATTCGTAAATCTTTTATGGAACTACCATTCATAGCTCTGGTCCATATCCTTGATTTCAGGCACACTTTGTGGCCATAAATTCATGACATAAAAACCGATATCCTATTCATGCAAATCAAAGCTTTCTCAATATAATCAGCGCAACAATATCAATAATTTTTCAAAATGTTCAAAGGTGTACAATATGAGCATTTTGCAATATGCTGTAGCCAACAACGGGATAAACACGAAAAGTCACTTTTTCAGAGGGCCTAACATTCACCCTCTCCCACTTAAGATATCAGTTTTTGTCGGACACGTAACCGAATAAAATTTTATTGAACAAGCACGTGCAGCCATCTGTAAAATAACATTTTATGGCTCCTGATTGTTTACTGATACACAAAGGACCCATCTTCGGACTCTATAATCGGATAATAAATAACGAAATTTCGTAAGAAAGGCACACCTTGTGTAACATTTCACTCTTATTTATTTGTTCTGAATTTCATTGATTTTGTGTACGTATGTAGGAGATTGTACCATAGGTTAGGTATGCAGTATTCATATAAATAAGAATGGACATTTTAGCTGTGGAAAGGAAAGGAAATCATCCAAAATTGGATTTTACAATTTATTAGGCGCAGAAGTTCTATTATCCTTGTGCGTTTATTTTTAAATGTCCTTGTGTGCTAGTTCTGATTAATGTTATTTTCCTGTAACATTTTTTAAGACATTATCGCATTGGTAATTCGCATTACATCCAAAGTGTCTGCTTTTCGCGTATATCAATTGCATCCATATCCAGAACTGATAGTAGTGTACAAGACTACACGGAGCTCCTATGATTCCACTATCTAAAGAAAAAAAAATTCTGTTTGACGAGAGTATTAAACAACAATTTTTGGAAAGTCGTAACTGTGTCAAAGGTTCCGGGATCTCTTCAAAACCATCAGGACCAACTTTACCAGTTCTTCCATACGTTCACTACTTAATAATGAAATAATGGATTCCCTGAATAAAACTAATATTTTGACCAATTTGCAATTAATGGGCTCAACGTGCTTGGGAGACAACGCAGGTCCTGACGGTTTCTTGTCTGTTTATAAAATCTGTGCCTTATCCTTCGCCAAAATTCTGCGCAATTTATTCTAATTCTCTTGTCCGACACGACATTTCCCAACTCTTTGGAAACTAGCTCACTGTAGGAGATATTTCATCTCCGTTTCATTGCTTTTGCAGTACCTTAAACTAAGTACTAATCATCATCAATAGCACTATCGTCGCGATCACGACAAATCCAGCAGCAGTCAGTCAGCCGTGAGTCGCCATTCAATCATGAGTCGCCAGTCGGTCGTGAGTCATATCGTATCACGTTATTATGGCAACCGCGTACTCCGGTACTCCATTAGTTTGTATAGAATTAGGTGAGATTAATTAATAAACAGTATTCATATATAGGTTTATGGAATCAGTTGAGCGGCTACTTTACGTATTGTGGGTGAGGTTAGTTAGCTAGCTATCCCGGTCAGAAGCTCTTCGGTAGTGAACCTTGATGATCCGACAGCTGCAGTAAGATGTCTTTTAGCTGACTTGATAGCCGACTCCCACAATCCACCAAAGTGCGGAGATCAGGGAGGTATAAAATGAAATTGGATACTTTCTGTAGTACAAGCACGATGAATTTGATGAGTAGCATGCGATAATTGAATTTCTTCATATAGTTCACGGAGCTCTCGTTGCGCACCAATGAAGTTCGTGGCATTAGCGCAATAAATTTTCGATGGCATACCACGGCGCGATATAAATCTTCGAAGTGAAGCATTGACGTCAGCAGTTGAGAGATCATGTACAATCTCCAAATGTACTGCCTTTGTTGCGAAACAAGTGTAGAGTGCAATTTAAGCTTTGGTCACTATTTTAGAGCGAAAAGGATAAGAGACGTTGGCCGTGAAAGCCAGCAATTCGTAAATTGGGAAGACTTTAAGGGGAAGTTGCTTGTTGCATTTCCTTTTGTGGTGGATGAATCGGCCATACATCTTGAACTCATGACACGTTGTCGAAACAAAGGTGAACCTGTAGAATCATACTTTTATCATATGGTAGCGATTGCAAAAAAGGCATCACTTAATGAATCTGCCATTATAAAGTATATCATCTCAGGTCTAAATGAGAGAAATTTAATTAATGTTGTTATTGCGGCAAATTGTACTACGCTTTCACAATTACTTGTCCAAATAAAAAAATTTGAGTGTATTACTGCGCAGGAAAATTGCCGAGAGAGCCTTACATTCCGGAAATCTCAAACCTCTACTCACAAATACTCTACAATTAGTCGTGGGGAGCAAAATCCTTGTACTGGGAATAAGAAACGTTCTGTTGATTTGGAATCTGCGACGCAGGCAAAATATCGCAAGCTAAATCTAAACACGCTTGCACAAAATGTGAATAAATCTATATGGGGTAATTGTTATAGGTGCGGACAAAAAGGACGTAAGGCAGCTCAATGCCAACAAACAAATATGGCATTTAGGCAAAGAGGGGAAACGTTTTCTGAGCATACGAAGAGAAATGAAACCTATGGACATTCTGGACGTATAAATATTATTTCTGCGAATAATGAGTACACTAGATATGTTGATTTATACGGTTTCCGGATTTTAGCCTTCTTAGATTTAGGTAGTGTTTTGACTACTATCCGCGAAAATGATGCGGTGGTATTTAAAAAGTTCTTCGAACCTGTGAATACGAATTTAATTTAATTTGGTGGCGGAGCCTGCCGTGCGCTTGCTCAATTCAGAAAACCACTAAAAATTGATGGTGTGGAAGTTGAATTAAACGTCTTATTTGGACCGGACTCATGCCAGGAAACACCAATGATAGTTGGTCAGAATTTTTGGCACGCAAAAGGTGTTCTGGTGACTAAACGCAACGGGAAATTCGATGTTACGCGCGAAGTTGTTTTCACGGACAATTCCCCTTTCCCCCTGTAAGCCAGATGGTCACTAGATGGAAATTAATTGATGCATCCGACGTGATTACCGGTATAAATGTAAGTTAAGAGACATTAGACGAACTAGTGGATCTATTGAATCGGTTTCGGAGTGCCGTCGCGTTAAGCATGAACGAACTAGGGAAAACAAGCTTGGTAGAACTGGCTATTGAACTAAAATCAAACGAAGTCGTACGGTACAAACCATATCGTGTTCCTTGCGGACAAATAAACGAATTGCGGGAAATTGTGAGCGAGCTTCTCGATAATGACATAGTTGAACCATCAACGTCTGAATATTCGAGCCCGGTAGTGTTGGTGAAAAAAAGAAGGACGGCGCCCTTCAAATGTGTGTTGATTACCGAAAGGTTAAATCGATAACGAAGCGTGAGAACTTTCCAACTCCTAACATAGAGGAACAGTTAAATAGCTTAGCAAAAAAATCGGTTTTCACAACAATGGACTTACTAAGTGGGTACTACCAAGTGCCAATTGCGGAGCAAAGTAAGCACCTAACATCCTTTGTCACCCCGGACGGACAATTTCAGTTCAAACGAATGCCGTTCGGTCTTACTAATGCCTCCGCATTGTTTACGCAACTTATAGGATATCTACATCTATATAGCGAATAGAATCTGACCAGAAGCAACAAGCAGAAAAACACAAGAAGATACATCAATGCCCTAGAAAGTATAATGTTGGAGACATGGTTTTAGCTCTGATGGAACATCCTTCCACTAAGCAATCACGGAAACTACTTTGTCGTTATAGTGGTCCTTTTGAGATTGTTAAAGTTTTACCTAATGACTGATATCAGATTGAACATCCAGAAATGATCAAGGTTGCAAGACGTTCGTTCCATTCGGTATATGCAGCAGACAAATAAAGCCATGGTGTGACCTAACTACTATTACTATTAACGAGATCAGCTCTGACGAAGAAGACAACGAAACAAATAGTGACGAGCAACATTTGGAGACCTGATGTGTTCGTTTGAATACTATTATTTTTACACTTTTTTTCTTACTTTTTTTAGATAGCCTCTGAGATGGTGACTTACAATTAGATTACCCTTTCCATACTTTTAATAATTCATATTTAATGGATCAAGCACTTGTCAAGTTATTAGCATTAAATAAATATTCTTAATTTTTCTTTTTGTTCTTGAGAGATATTACAGGATAGTAATCGTTGATGCAAAGGAGACATGTACTTTAACGATCTGATAAGACGTAAAAAGGAAAGGGAGAATGAGAGATCCATATCTGAGTGCGTGTGTTGTCCCTATTTCGCATTCTTTCGCAATAAATGCAAATATTTCCCACTCCAGGGGCAGACTGAGCGCATATGAGTGTTGGCTCGCATCGTGTATTTGTTTACTCGCTGTGTTCTGAGCAAGAGACATCTAATGATCCGATGTTGAATAAAAGAGATGAATTTAATTACCAAATATTACCCACTCCAGGGGCCGGATTCACTAACTCGGAGAGTTGTGGAGTTGTGGAGATAAGAGTTCTTTTACCACTTAACTCTTCACTCGGAATTCTGTAACTCGTGGAATTTGTATTGAGATTTACCAAACTCTCTATTCAACTCGGCAAAACTCTCGGCTGTGTTAGTTGTGGAGAAGTAAGAAAAATATTTCTCACCTGACAGTATTGGCTGCTCTTATTTTCCTTTGTGAAGGTACCAATGTACCTAGGATTTTCAAATTGATTTATGGGTTCACTGCATATCCTGGCTATGTTTACAAAAACAAATTTTGGAAATAGTTGCAATACTTACAGAGAAATAAGGATTTTTGTGTCTCAAGGTACCCGATAAAAATTGTAATTCACGCGAATGTGGTCAATTTGGTCGTCTTCCAGTACAGAAGAGATGCTATAAAAATTTTAAATATGCACGTTAAAGCTTGTATATAGGATGAAATCGCATCTACATTTTGTCTTCTAATTAGATATGTAATTAGTTTTTAACTCCGGTAAATAGTTTTGGAGATAACTGGAAAAGAAGTGAATCAGTCCTTCTTATGATGAAAAAATGGCCGTTTTCGGGTACAAAAACTCAACTCATCATTATGAAGAACTGGTAAGTCGTGGAAATTCTCTTTCTATGAGAAAAATGTTCACAACAGAGTACTAATGGATGTGAAACAAAGAACGGAAGAAATATATGCAAAATATAGGAACTGGGGTGTATATGACCCACGTGCAAAAAATCCGTCTTTCGGCGGTAAAAAGACAGTTATAAAGTTAAAATGATCAGAAAAAAAAAACTACGCCACTCGATTACACGTTTCTCCCTCTTTAATTTGATACCAAACATGACGTATTTTGGACAACCCCCAATGGGGGGTTGTGCGACCCCCCATTCCCAAAAGCCCCTCCCTAAGAAATTGTTCACCTATATTTTTGTACTCTAGACCCTAAATCCGTAGAAAAAAACCGCAATGTTCGACGACCCTCCCGCAAAGAGTTATCCATCTTTCAATATTTCGATACTTCTCACGTTTTCTTTAACTCCTCAAATATGTTAGAGAATCTCGAATGGAGAGTTAGGGAGTTTTAACCGGGGAAAACGAAAATTCTCTTCTCCCAAACTCCCAAACTCTCCGAGTTAGTGAATCCGGCCCCAGGGGTGGACTGAGCGCATATGAGTGTTGGCTCGTATCGTGTATTTGTTTACCCGCTGTGTTGTGGGCAAGAGACACCTAATGATCTGATGTTAAATAAAGGAGATGAATTTGATTAGCAAATATTACCCGCTCCAGAGGTAGCTTGAACGTGTATGAGTGTCGATTCATATTGCGTCCATGTCTATCTACTGTACTGTGGGCCATAGATGGAGTAACGTACGTATTGAAACCAAATACATTTGAAGGTAGGTAGAGTGATAATGAAAAAGGTAATGCATGTAAATTTGGAAGCAGAGCATGAGATGCTCAAAATTCTCGTCGGCTTTATATAGCCGCCGCATCTAGTTCTGAGCTCTCGCCTCTCGGTGTTGCCCTAGCGACATTTGCTGAATTTGATGACTGAGGCGAAATCAAAATGACGTAATGTCACGATGTGACATTACGAAATGTAAATATACGAGAGGGATGTACACTTTAGGTAAGTTGATGATACTTTTATAGAATTTTGTTATAAATAATAATAAGTTTGTATGTTTGGACGTCGTTAGGCTAAAGGAAGGAAGTTCCCAACAATCAGATAAGTGGTTTTTCTTTTAATTTATTTTAGTATTGTATTCTTTGTGTTTCCTTTTCCCTTTTCTTTAGGAGGAAATATTTCGTCGTGGTAAGGATTAGGAATGTGGATTGGGTTTACACCGAGGGACTATCAGCATGTATGTGTGGCCTAAACTCTGGGATCACTCCGTTATTATGGTACTTACGAATTCAATACTTAATAATAAAAATGCATTTAACTACAATTGCGCTATGCACCGGCACTTCACAGACCATGAAATTATTCGGCCCAAGATACCTATTACAGTACTAAGCAAAATCAATTGCACAAAAAAGATCTCTATTCAAAACAACAAATTATCAACGGGATACTTATCTTCTAACAGTCCACTCTCAATTTGTTTCCGCTTCACAAGAAAGTATAATCCCGGCTCATCGGGGCAATCTTTACATTTCCTGGGATTCTACTTTAGTAAACACAGCTGAAACACGATGCTCTTCCTTATATCTTTCTTATTTGTCTTTTTCTATTACTTTTTGAAAACAGAACAAAACTCAAGATGCTTTTCAGCGTACATCAAAAAAAATGACGACTTGCCCCATCGAAACGAAAAACAAAAAAAAAGACACAAACGTCTGACACCCGCTGCACAACCAGAGATGATCAAAAAAGGTACCAAACTCGTTTTGCGAGTCGGACTAGATTTGTGTCAAGCTAGATGGTAGCTCGCTTGTTTGGGCGTACTAGTACGCGACCATTTATTTTCTTGGTTAATTTCTTTTTTTCTTTTTTTTTGTTGGTATTCTCTGCTGCATTTATTTATTTAAGCTTCAGCGTTTGTGGGTGAGTCGAAGGCAGGCCGTCATCGTAACGTGATTTTTGATTCTCTTCAGTTGTTTCACGAAGAAAAAATGCCAGGAAAACCCAGCGGACCCATTTAGTGCTTACTCAGGCTTATGTCCGTATACTGTAGATGATAAGTGCTACTCTGAATATTACTTTTAAGGCCTGTGCTAACCTATTTTTCACATTTCAAATTACCACTCCTGTTAGGTTCATACATCGAAATTTTTTTCTTCTCTCTAAGATTTTAACCTTAATTTAAGTTCGTATTCTCACTTCCAAGCTCTATTTAGGTCTACTTTTATACTCTCAGTTCCGTATGTAGGTCTTACTCCAAATTGTTGACTTAAACTTAGGCTTAATCTGCTATCCTACATGTCCCGAGATCGGTGCAAGTCTCTTTCTTCTTTTAGGCCTACTTCTAGCCTCCTAAGATCATTTCGACTTCTCCTCCCAGCTCTTTACTTTATTTCCGGCTCCTCCTTCTAGCTCTTCCCAAGCAGCTGAAAATAAGTAGGGTGATCTGAAAGTGAACATGACTGCAGTATGCTAATATATTTTTTTTTAAATAATATTTAACATTCACATTCATTTTGTAAATGATTTTCCTTTTCTCTTTTGATAGATCCGGCAATTCAATCGTAACAATTGAAGACTCGCACCATCAAGAGGACTGCGCTTTATCCAAGTGAAATGTACTTAGTAGATTTTATTCATCCTTGTTCTTATTAAAAATGAAAATAATCCCTCTAGTCAATGGACTTTGGGTACGAATGAGAAAAGGGATGAAATTATATATAATTAAAGCATCCAAAATGGTAGGTTTGGGTTGTTTTATCTTTAAGAACACACATCCTCAACCAGTATATCAAAATATATTGATGAATCAAATTACATATAGCAATATAGCACCAAAATTAGGATAAATTAAAAATTAAATTTAGGATAAAACGGGAATAGTATTTCTCCATAGGCTCTTAAAATAATTCATATTTCAGACACTGGGTTTTTGATTATAATTATTAGCAATCAAACCCAACTCAGCTTAACTTGTAAGTCCTATTTAGGGCATTGTCTCCAGTGTAAAGGTTTATATGATATACTGACAAAATAATGCGTACTAGATCAAAGAGCTGGAGAGTTTTGCACTTTACATGGATACAAGTTCCTTTCGTTTGATGTGAAATCAGATTATTTCAGGATATACTTTGATATGTTAATAGTCCCACAATTATTAATTACATCAACTAGATATTAAGGCTTTCATAATATTCGTTATTTTGGGAAAATACCAGTTTGAATAGGTGACCTTCTAGGAGATAGTGTTCTAAACAGATAAATGCAGCTCATTAAAAGGGATTTTCCTAAGGGATTTTTATCTAATGGACCCTCAAAGAAGTCATATAATACCCCTAAAAAAAGAAAATGATACAGAAAAATGAGTAAGAGTTACCAAATAAAAATCCTTTGTTTGAAAATATATGTCCACATATATTCACGGGCAGGTAGAAAATTCAAAAGATTCCAAAGATTTCCATGATTCTGCCGTGATTGTCAAACAAGAGCTCCAAACATGCTTATAAAACGAAAAAAACATGGAAGAGATATAAGATGTTTTTAGTAAAAGGTTAAAAGATAAAAAGGACTTCCCGAAAAGGGTACACAAGAGCAAGAACAATGAGGATTTATTCTTAAACGAACAAGGACAAAAATTCAACTTTGTTCACCGAGGCAGCTTACTTAATTCCCTTTCGATACTTCAATCGAAAAAGCTTTATTTTGTCTCACTTGAAATTTTTAGCTTTTATAAAAACATTTACGGAAGTCAGCTAAAGTATAAATATGTGGAAGGCAATCCTGTTATCCGAAAAACCTGAATGCTTCTATTATTATAAGATATATAGATATGTAAGACGCACTATATGTATGTGTATCTCATTTCGACTTAGCTGAATATAACAATTAACACACGTTTGTCGGCATAAAACTCTAAAGTTATGAAATGCTATTGAATCTGAATGAAATTAATATATACGATGATGGTATGCTCTGTTTCAAGGCTATAAACGAATTTGAATATTTCCGGTTTCTTGAGATCGAATACAAGCTGTGATAAACAGGTTTCAAAATATGGACTGACAATCAAAACTATTCTCAAGCAATGGTTAAATTATTTTATCAACATAGGTTGTATTCCGTCGCAAGTAAATGGAAAATGTCAAGGTCCTTTATAACTTTGAAGCAGAGTGTATTACTGCAGCCATTGAAGCTAGTATCATGATAAGTAAAGAAATTTCTTTAGGGCTCTTCAGCTCATAATTAGAGCGAATTAATTACCAAAAAGTTGGAAATTATAACGTCAATTTAAAGTCTATTAATTAAATGTCTTTGCAACTTTTTCCAATATATTTTACAAACAATACCAAAAGGTAACAAATATTACAAAAAAATTATAATTGTATAGGGAGCGAAGTTTCAGATATTCTTGTTTCAGTTGATACCGTAAGTAACTCTTGTGTTACTTAATAATTCTATGTGTAGTCGATACCGACAGTAAGAAGCTTTCTTTTAATCGATACCTTAAATAAAGTGATGACCAGTAGAATTGTATTTGCAGTCGATAGCCAGACTAAGAAGCTTTATTTTAGTTGGTAACTGAAATGAATTATGTAATCAATAACTATAAAAGCAAATTCCACTCAATTACTGACTAATCACATTATATCAAGAGCAACAAGGCCTAGGAACGGCTTTGCATGGTAATTGTATACTGTATAGGAGTTCTACGAAAGATTTTTAAAACATTCGTCTCCTATAATAGGCCTAAATTTGGCTTAAGGTTTAAACCCGCTTATTCAGTTTATCAGTTTATTTCCAGGGTAACAAAGAGGCCTAAAATTAGTGTAAGGCCAAGACACGTTTTTGCCATATCTCCATGTGCTGGTTCGTACTCTGCTGTCGTCTTGCATGGTGATTCTTCTTTTACTATATATTTGCATTATAAAACGATTTTTGAAGGAGTTAAAAACCGGGCTTAGTTTGTCTTATCCCGTATCGCTCAATTATCTCCTTAACAGTTCTGTTGGGCCTGTTAGCAATTTTTTCAGTCTTTTTGCAGCAGTTGTGAGAGAAATACAAAAATGCTATTGCGGAGGACATTTCCGAAGTCTGCAACAGAAACATTTGGGCATGTCATTCTATGATTTTATCTATAACGAAGCTCTGCTGGAAGTAGAAAATAAAGCTATGGCGATTGTTGGTAAATACCACTGACATATAACAATGGACTGAGCTTATTGTCATTTTCCTATACGAAAGCATGGCACAAGTTTTATAGTTTTCTCTTTCGCCCTATGGCAGAGTTGGAACTACCAATACAAAATATTGCATTCTGGAACGTTTGCTTATGCCATTTGATGTTTTTATGTTGGCTACAGATGCAATCACGTAAGAAGGAATAAGGTAAAGATAGTGTTTACCATGCTCCGTTTCTCTTGCCCATAAGCAGGATTCAGTTAAGAATAACTTTTGAAAATTAAAGTCGGAATGAGTTTAATTCCTTATAAGCGATTAAAATATCACTTGGGCACAAGAAAATATATTTTTTTAATTAAATTCGATTTACGGGTGTAAAATTTCATGTGATTGGTTGAGTTTTACATGTTTTTTATGTAATCGTTTTAAAGGGTTATTGTATTTATTGTTATGAGTCAGTGGTAAATACTTAGGTAATTTTGGAATGACTCGTCCCCAACATTCAGAGGAAATTCTGAACTCAGTCATCCACTGTCCCACACTTATAGCGCACTCTGGACTAAAGCTCCCGCTGATAAAATAAATGACATAAATTGAAAAAAATTAATGATGAAAACATAATTAGTTTTGTAAGAGAAGCTCTTTGGAATCAACGAAAGTCAGATCACTACAACAGATATGCGCGTATTGAAAATTGCTGGGAGGAAATATTAGGAGAATTAAAAGTCTTAAGGGGATCCCGCGTAGTACAATTTTTTTAGTAAAATATTTTGCATAAGGATCAGTCAAGGCTTGAATGAAATATATGCGCGCTGTGCTACTGGCCAGACACTTTTCCTTGTAATTTGTCTGGCACCATTTATTGCTTGGGAAAATTTTATTTTTACTGAAGCCGGTCATCAATTTTGGTAATGTTCACACTTTGTCAGTTTTACCATTTTATTAACTAGATAAACAAAGAACTACTTTAGTGAGCTAGCTTTTAATTTACCAATAACACAATTTTCAGGTTGAGCTATACCTGGTACATTTTCAAATTCAATTTTAGTGTATATGATACAGTCAAAACACGAAATCCGTCAAAACCCGATTTTACTAGGAAATTCTAGTTCTAACAAAGCGCTCTCGGTAATTCTAGTTTTAACTAATATAACACAGTTAAAACTAGAATTAATGAGAGTGTTAGAACTAGTATTAACTAAAGAATATTTAGTTAATTCTGGTTGTGGCTGAATTCTCGCGTAGCTCTTAGTTAAATCTAGAACTGACTGGTTGTTATTAGTAAATTTGTGTTGCAATTGAATTCTCTCGCCATTAAACCTTGATGTTTATTAAGGATGTGGCTATTTATACATACAGTATGCTCGTTTTCAAGAGAAATTAGTCAACGTAAGTTAATTAGGTTTTTCTAATAAATTAATCGACTGAATCCATCATTCCACTGATAAAAAAATATAATAAAAATAATCTGATGTGACGACGAATCGAATCCCTCTTGTTCAAATCACAGACAACAGCCTTGCCACTGGGCTACACTTCTCATACTGGGAGTGGTGATTGAAAATGAATAAGCACCTTTTAACTACACTTAAATTTATTTAAACAATTAATTCTGTACAATTAGTTCAAAGTTGTTTCAACTATTTCTAAATAACTTTATAAGTTCAAGTTCACTTTAACAAATTCAGGCAATGAAAGAATGAAAGCATCAGCACGACGACAAAAACGATGTTATAATATTTATGAAAGTAACCGTATATTGATTTCTCGACTTTAATATACATTTCAAACTCCTTTTTATACCCTAGATGAAATCTATAGGGGTATACCAAGTTTGTCATTCCGTTTGTAACACCTCGAAATAATGATGGCAGAGCAAATTGGTTTGGACAACCATTCATAATATTAAAAGTTATTTTGATTTTTGCATGTCCGTCCGTGCGCACGATAACTCGAGCACGCGTATACCTAGAAAGCTGAAATTTTGTACACGGACTTTAAAAAAAAAAGTAAAATTAAGTTCGAAAATGAGACAAATCGGGCAACTCCTTCGTGGGTTTGCCATATAAAAATTTCGTTTTCCGCTATATATTTGGACACTACCTGAGAACACGTCGACGTAGAGAGCTGAAATTTCGTACGTGATGTTTTTACTACTTTAGCAAATAACATGTCGAAAATGGACTAAATCGAGCCACTCTTTCTTGGTGTTGCCATAAAAAAAATTAGGTTTTTTACGTATACATTGAAAACAATCAGTCCAAGACATTTTTATTGTACTAAAAACTTCTGCAGAATACGAAATTCTATAAAATTGGTTATAATCATTTTTTCTGTGCGACCAACCGTTCTAGAAATATATGCGAAAAACAACTTCAAAATCAAACTTGAATAGATCGGTGACCATACGAAATTTAATACGGGCATTCATATAGGGTATCACAAGAATTGGTCTTAGACCAATTCTAGCTTTTTTTCTTGTTTTAATTGCGTTCAAATTTTTCAATTGATTTCCAAATTGTCTACTAACCGCGAAACAAGATTACTTGACCTCTCGACTACCGACTTCAAAGTGATCTCTTCTCTTAAAAAAACCGTATCTTTTTTGGCAATGTAAAATCCATTTGAATTTTCCTGAAATTTTATCATATTTAAGGTAACGGTCAAATGTTTCCCCTCAAAAATCTATATGTTTGATATGCTATCCCTTTCTTTAAAACTTCGCCTAAACTTATCGATAGGTATTGAGCTGAAATTTCTACATTGAAATGTTGGTACGAGTGTTAATATTCCCAGTCTATTGCAGCAAATATCACTATCAATGGACTGAAAATCGCTGTCAAATAAATAGGTAAGTAGATATTAAAGTTTGTCTAAATTTATTTATGTATGTTCATAAGAAACTTTGTGTTATTTATGTTTTGTTTAAATGTTTTGTGATGTGGAATCGTTTTTGTCGTTGGTGAGTCTTGTATAATTTTTTTGGTTACATATTAAGCTTTGTTTACATTCTAATTAAAAAAATTAATTTATTTGTTTTCAGCTATTTAAAAGAGCAAAATTGGATTACTACAAAATTGGAATAACCAAAATTTTACATAAGTATTGCAAATACTAAATTCTAAGAAATATACTTTGTGATATATAATTTTTATTATAGGTTGATGATTATGCTGCAACACAGTATGTATACGCAATAGCTGAAGGGGGGGGCGTACAGGCAGATGTGTGTGTGTATGCGTGATCGGATGAGTGGCGGATGTGTGCGTGGCTACGTGTGCGGGCGGGGGGCGTGTGTGTCACTGGTCTGTACGCGCCTCCCCCTCTTCACCTATTGCGTATACGTACTGTATATATAAATAGCCACATCCTTAATAAACATCAAGGTTTAATGGCGAGAGAATTCAATTGCAACACAAATTTACTAATAACAACCAGTCAGTTCTAGATTTAACTAAGACGCGAGTATTCAGCCACAACCAGAATTAACTAAATATTCTTTAGTTAATACTAGTTCTAACACTCTCGTTAATTCTAGTTTTAACTATGTTATATTAGTTAAAACTAGAATTACCGAGAGCGCTTTGTTAGAACTAGAATTTCCTAGTAAAATCGGGTTTTGACGGATTTCGTGTTTTGACTGTAACATATATATACAATTTTATCTCTATCTAACGCCTCAATTTTATTCGTATAAAGTTTTGCATGTTTCAAGGAACATTATTCAACAACATTAGAGACAGTCGGAGTTAATCTAACTGGAAAGCTCTGAAGGTGACACATTATGTTTGTGTAAGCTTAGCAATAAAGCAAAGATAAGGATGTGCACCGATTTCTCGTATGGCTACATCTAAAGTAGTGTTAGAATTTGAAATAATTAGTATGATAAAAATTGTTGAATATATAGTTTCGCAAATAATAAAAAAAATGAATATTAAAAGTAAGACAATAGTACCAAGTACTTAAAAGATTTAATTAAATGAAAAAAACATATGTATAATATTCTGATATCTATATTCAAACTCACTGCTTAGATTCCAGTTAAGTATTTTACTATTCTGCAGACAAATAATAATATTCGTGCAATGAGCTCAATTAAAACATTTATTAAAAATAAGCTGCTTATGACTGAAATATATCGCGTAAATATTCGTCAACAGATTCTCTTATATAAACAAAAAAAAACCGGTCAGGTGCGAGTCGGTCTCTGAGGGGTTCCGTATACAATCATACAAAATTAAACACTATGTATACGCCAAAAAACACGTTTCTTGTATGGGGCCTCCTTTAATTTTTAATTTAATTTTATTTTTATTAATTGTTGTTATAGCGCCAATAGAAATACACACTCTGTGAAAATTTCAACTGTCTACCTATTACGGTTAATGGGATACAGCCCGGGGACGGACGGACGGACATCGGAGGATTAATAATATGGCTCCCGTTTATACCCTATGGGTATGTATAAAACCCGGAAAAGGAAGTAAAAAATAATAATTAAATAAAGAAATGTCATTGGTACAAGGTCGATATTTTTATGGGTTGGCACACATTTTTTGTAATTTCAGAACAGTTATACACTCCATGATACCCTACGTTTTAGTCGCTAGAAGGATAACCGATTAGATTGTAGATTACGATAAAGTAGAAAAGATATACACGCGCACCAGTTTTTCTTACAAAATAATTATCGCGAAGTAAAAAAAATGGAGTTCCGGTTCCGAATAAAAAAGTTATAAAAAAATGAAAAATTAAATTTTCTAAAACATCTTTCACCGGAATAAGTTTCTAACTAAGTTTCTTCAAATGGAAAAAGAATCAGGAATAAATATTTTCAAATTAAACAGCTATTAAAGAAAATGTTGAAACAGTTCTCCTGAAGGTCCAAAACAGCAAAAAACTCACTATTTGAAATCTATACATTTTTAGAACACCCTAATGTTATATATATGTAAGTATATATCCAATTGAAAAAACCGTTTCACTTGTAACATGTACCATTTTGGTTAACGTTATAAAGGATAAACGATGATAAAGGATCCTGTTTGGAATCAGTGCTCAAATTTCAACCAATATCTTAAATTTGAGAGGAAAGCGCGACGAATTTCAAGAAAGGTGTTATCTGGATACTCCAAGGAATATATTGATATTCTTCATCCTGTTCATTCTGCGCACGGGGCTTCGATCGCTGGGGCAAGACTGAAAATAAACAACAAAGAAAATCGGTGTTCACCAGGGATAATCAACTGGAATTTATGCGACACGATAGGTCAATTCATAATTAAGTTTCTATAGTAATTGTTTCAATAATTTTTAACTAACCTTGTCCACATTCGATGTATGCTGTATGTAGAACAAAACCTCAAACTGTCACTGTCTATAGAAAATAGTTTTACAAGGGAGTAATAGAATCAAGGACTTAGAGGTATAAATCCAGAATTGTGAAAAATTGCTTAATATCTCCGGATGTTGAACCAAAGAGAAAGCTTTTTACATTTACATAAAAATGAATTGCTAGCATATTTCAAAAATGAGATGTATGTATTAATAGGTAATCCGTTAAAATTATTTAGTAATAACAAAAAACTGAATTCCTACTGACTTGCGAATCGGGCTTTCGAAAGAAGAATAATTAGTTTCTTTTAAAAATCGTTTACAAGATCAAAGTTAATATGTAAATAAATGAGTAAAAACATTAAATATCTGAATTGTAATGCAGTGTTTCATTTCAAATTAGAAAATTTAAAAAGGCAAATACCTTACATGACTGAATTGAAAGTGCAGACCCAAAACTTTACATATCCAACTTATTTACCAAACACATTGTATATAATGTGATAGTATACCACACTTCTTAAATTTTCGTTCAATTTCCTAAATTACATACAAACATTTAAAGAATAACTCCATCTAAACTTTAAGTAGCTCCATTTTCTCCTTTTTACAGCTCCACTAAAACCTAGTAGGAATTAAGATACATATATCCGATGCACATTTTGAGATATTCGAGGATAACCAAAATATCCATTATCCTTGAAAGCAAATTTTGACCTTGATTAATTTTTCTCGGAAACCTCAAAGCTTCCCAAAATAAAAACATTTATTTCATGGAGATGCGATGAGTATATATTCTAAAATATAAATTTTCAAAGTTACATCTACTAAACAAAATTTGCCACATTTTTCAAACTTCAAAAGACCGTATCTCGGTCAAAAATGGATCGCAACGAAAATTTACTATTTTCAATATTGTGGATTTGATTACTTTAAACTGAAAATTTTGAACTCACATTTTTAACGATTTAGTGACTGTTGGACAACCTCTAAACAATTTTAATGAGTTTACTCTTGAATCAATGATAAATTTAAACCACAGCATCACCAAACAAAACTAGGCTTCAAGCCGCTCAAAACATTGAATAAATGCTTCACCAAGTTAACTGATCCTACTCCCAATGACCTACGTTCTGATGTTATGTACAAAATTCCTTGCAAAGGCAATAATAACACGAACCGTCCGATGAGCTATGTTGAAACAACAGGGCAATTCCTAAAGAATAGGATTTCGAATCATAAATCTCAGATAATAAAATCAGATAATATCAATACGATTTACTGCGCTAACTTGGAGAGCTTTGGAAAACGTTAAAGCACCTCAATATGAGTTGAATTTGACGACTGGTTGAATAACCTCCCACAATACTACAACACTATTATAGTATCTTTGTTTTTATCTAAGCATCTACATATTAATCAAGTTTATGTTATTTGACTATTTATTTATTTATATTGTGTTTTGTAATCAATGGTTTCCTATAGTTTTTATTTATCAATTATCTTGTTAATGGTTTTCTAATATTTTCAATCCGTAAATAGATTTTGGTTTTTTAATTTTTATTTTTATTTCAAATAATACACGAATGTTTGTAATAGATTGTGTCCTTGAGAACGATTCGAGACATGGGCATAAAGGTCAGACAAATAATAAAATTTTCGTAAAATAAAAGAGGTGTTTTCTTCCTAACCGCTTAGTCCAAAAATATTCAAATCTACGAAAATTAAATGAAAAGCGGTCAATTAACTCAAATCTATTTTCAATATTGCCAACCTTCTGTAAAATTTCATCATAATCAAAGCTAGTCCATTCACAAATTTACACAAAATTGGTCGATTTGCTGTGTAACGGTCTTATAGGACTTGTACAATATGTATGTATATATTTTGCTGGAAGTTCTCCTATAGGAAGTAGCTAATAATAACATAGCTCCTATACTACGGATTTTGTGCAGCTACTACTAGCAGACACTAAATAAAACGTTCGACTTCAGTTTTATCACTATGCATGTTTATTCCACTATTGCTAGGTTATTTATATCGAATTGAGCTTGCTAACCTGATGATAATTACGATTTGCGCATTTATCATATATATACATGCCCGTAATTTGGGACATGTAAACCAAAGTTATTTACTTGCACTTATGTGCTTATCATTTGTATTTATGTGATGCAATTTGATTGATCCGTGTTAAGCATGTTGCAAAACATGTAAAAAATGCAGTCACCTGCTGTTCGAGTATGACCTGCATTTGGATACATGTTCTTGCTTATAATGGATTAACATTATTGTGTCACATTTATTGTGATATTTAATTGAGAATTGTTTATTACGAGAATGCTGAATGCGCATTTTTGAATTTTTAATTGATTTGCTAATCATACACACCTTTCCCTTTACGGAGAAAGAAAATTGATAATAATAAGGTTTGTTATTTTTTTTTACATCCTTATTATGTCATTAACACGGTGTTTCCTCTATGGTGGTCCATAGAGCGGAAGGTGATAGTACTCACCTAGGCGAACAAAAAATTGTATGGTAGTGAGCGGAGGGCGACCACACCAACCGTTTGGGAGATACAGGGTGATTAAGAAATTATGCAAGGTTTTCACAAAACACCCTATATCTTAAAAAGTACAGGGTGTACGGTCAGCCTCTAAAGCTGTATATATGTAAATCTTTATGGCCTTTCCTGTTCAACAGGCCCCGTACTCCTCTCCTTAGGAGTCATTGTGGTCTCAACGAAAAATTTCGGATTTTCTTTACTTTTTTTTTGTTTTGCAAAAAGCTCGTTAACATAATTTTTTTCATAAAAACTATAAACTGTAGATTCTTCTCCTTAATTATTTTTTTTTACTTTACACCCTATGTCCTAACCGTAGCCGTTAAACAGTTATTAACTCATAACCTATTCGGGTCATGCCAAAATTAGACGATATTTTTTTTTAAATTACGTGTTTTCAGTCAATAAGGGAACAAATTATCTTTGAGAATAGGTTGGCGAAGAGGTTAAGTGCTAATAATTCTATAACAGCTGTAAATAGTGCATAGGACTAGGTCAAGTTAAAGAGAAGAGTCTACAGTTTCTAGTTTTTATATAAAACGTTATGTTAACGAGCTGTTTACATAAAAAAAAATATAGGTCAAAATAAAAAAAAATTTAAGAAAATCCGAAATTTTTAGTTCAGACCACAATAACTCTGAGGGGTGAGTTGTTGGAAGAACCATGAAGTCTGCATACAGTTAGCTCTTGATAGTGACACCTTGTACTTTCTAAAATACTGGGTATTTTGTAAGACTAGCATAATTTGTCAATCAATCTGTATCTCCCAAACGGTTGATGTTTACCCCCCCCCCCATACAATTTTTTGGTCATCTAGGTTAGTACTATCACCTTCCGCTTTATGGAGCACCTTGGAGGAAACACCCTGTATGTTTATCTTATAAGGTTATATCATTAATTCAAATATATTGTTAGGTTCATATAGCGTGAGATAAATTTATTAATGTTTGGTTATTATTTTGGTATTGTATTTGCTTATCTGTACGTATTATTTCACATATTCGGTTGGGAGAGCTAAGTATTTGATTTTTATGTTTAATAAGAAAAACAACAACTTCGTGTTTAAAATCAATTTATTCTTACTATCTCGACCGAATATAAAAGACTCGAAAACTAAGGTGTGCTTATTGTACAATATCTTCATAATTTTGCCTTAAAAATGCTTATCATACAAAATGTAGCGTCTGCGGCTAAGCTAGGTGTCTTCTTACTGGAAAGCCATTTGATGTAAACGGAAAATTGTTGAGAGTTCCGATCGATCGCTTGAAACCTGCATTCATTGAAAAATTAGAAAAATCAAATGAGTTAACCACCGGAAATCCAATAAAGAAAGTTACATTTAACTTATGAATACATAAATTTCAATTTCATGTTTTTTTTTAATCTATTTTTATTATTATTACTTTTATCTTTTAAAATTTATTTAATTTTTTGTTTTAAGTTCATGTATTTTTTTTTTAGATGAAATCTAATTTTTTGTTTTAATATTTAAGAACACAGTACTAGATCTGAAAAATTCCTATACAGGCAATTCTCATTAAGACCTTTTTGTGTACTTAGATCCATAATACATTTGAATATGTATGACATTTAATTATTACAGTGTTCTCGTTTATGCTTCTACTTAATTAAAATCTTAAAGCTTTGGTCTATTTTACTATAACTTATTTTTTTATTTATTTACAATTATATGTAGAACGCTACAAAGAGTATTACCCTTGTGTATAGAACTATATAGTGATTGTAAAACAAAGTTTGACTAAGTTATTTTGGGTGTGTATCTTTATTCTGCTCAGAGCAGTCCGATCCTCTGAACACGGATTCCTTGTAACTTTATTCACTTTCAGAGTACTCTGAGCGCTCTGGACGTGTATCTTTATTATTGCTCACAGTGCTCTAACAAATCGTTATTTGACCTCTGAAGCATTTAGACAGTCAGTAATATCAATAGAGCGCAGAAAATTTGATTGAAAATGTGAATACTTTTTTAAATTCCACATTGTCTTCCTTTCCTTCACCCGTTATTTGTTTTTATTAGTTTGTTATTATTATTTAGTTATTTTTATAAAGAATCTTGTATTATCCATAGATATTTCACAAATCGCAAGTATTGCCAATATATAAAAAAGCGATTTGTACCCTTCTTCTCGAGTGCTCTGAACGATCTAAAAAATCTGCTCGATCCACGGAGTGGTAAAAAGATACACGACCTTCTTGTATTGTAGAGGCGGTACTACTGCAGACGTAACCAGCAATGCCTCGCTCTAATATAAAATCAACAATGCCCCGACCTGATGTAGAGAAGGCCGCAATATATTTTTAGAAGTTTACTGGAAATTTTTTCCTTAGAATTGTTATGCATTTGTGAAGGCCACCAACGGCACACATTGTATCTGAAAACAGCCGTTGTCGGCCACCAATAATGCACAACAATTCTAAGGAAAAAATTTCGATTAAATTTCTAAAGAAAAATTGTGGCCTTCCCTACATGAGATCGACGAGACATCTTTGATTTTATATTGGAGCGAATTGCGTTACTCGTATTGTTACTTTGTCTATGCTCCCTCGGTTTATCCCTTGAATTGAACCCCTTATAAATAGTTCAGTTGCAGAGCTTTTAGTGGCTGAGTGTGAGCAAATTATTCAAATTGCTACAAGTGGACTGGAACCACCTGACATTATAACAAGGAAACATTTTCGCAATCATTATACAGGGTGTTTCGCCTTAGGAGGTCCATAGCGCGGGAGGTGATAGTACTCACCTAGACGAACCAAAAATTGTATGGCAGGGGGGGGCAATATCAACCGTTTAGGAGTTACAGGGTGATTCATAAAAAAAGCTAGGTTTTCACAAAACACCCTGTATATTAAAAACTACAGGGCGTATGGTCACAGCTAAGGGCTCACTGTATGCAGAACTTTATGGCCTTTCCAACGAGAGCTCAACCAGCCCCGTACCCCTCTCCTCTCAGAAGTTATGAAGGTCTAAACTAAAAATTTCGAATTTTCTTTAACATTTTCGTTAACATAACTTTTTTTTATAAAAACTGTAAACTACAGACTCTCCTCTTTAAGTTGACCTATTACATCCTATGTGTTAACTGTAGCCGTTAAACAGTTATTAACTCATAACCTATTCAGGGTCACACCGAAAAAAGACGATATTTTTTAAAATGACGTGCTAAGGGAACAAATTATCGTTGAGAATCGGTTTGAAAATAGGTTTGAGAATAGGTTTAGAGCTAATAACTCTTAAAGGGCTTCAGATAGCTCATTGGGTGTAATAGGTCATATTAAAGAGGAGAGTCTACAGTTTGCAGTTTTTATAAAAAAAAGTTATGTTTACGACCATTTTGCAAAAATAATAGAGGTCAAATTTAAAAAAAATGGAAGAAAATCCGAAATTTTTAGCTTAGACCTTCATAACTTCTGAGGGGAGAGGGGTACGGGGCTGGTTGAGCTCTCGTTGGAAAGGCCATAAAGTTCTGCATACAGTGAGCCCTTAACTGTGACCATACGCCCTGTAGTTTTTAATATACAGGGTGTTTTGTGAAAACCTAGCTTTTTTATGAATCACCCTGTAACTCCTAAACGGTTGATATGGCCCCCCCCCCCTGCCATACAATTTTTGGTTCGTCTAGGTGAGTACTATCACCTCCCGCTCTATGGACCTCCTAAGGGGAAACACCCTGTATAGTTCTATACACAAGGATATTATTTTAACTTTAGAATATTAAATAAATAAGCAATGAACGATAATTAAAATATGTGTAAGATCAAATTTTTCACGTTGCAAAGTTTTGAAATTCCCTCAAGCTCCCAACACTGTTGTACGGTGCGGTGTTCAGTGGACTTGGGCTTTACTTTAAGTAGTCGGATATTTCCGGCTACTTATGTGGGAGGGAACCTTTTTCCCCTCTCGCTTTCGCATGCTCAAGCGTTTCTCTCAGATATTCATCGGTTTTTCTTTTAATGTGCTTCCGTGAGCATATCTTGGGGCTGCCAGTGGTTTTTTAGCAGGTTAATGATGTATGTAGAGCGCAAAGTAAATCTAAACAAACAAGTTTGGCAATCCAGATCTTGGCAACACTGCTTGTAGTACCTACGAAACCTTTTTATTTTATGCTCAAATCTGGCTTGGAGTGAGTTGAGTAAGGGCACTGTTGGGAGATCGTGGGAATTTCTGGCCTGAAAAAATTGTGGGCAACATCATACATCCGAACTCGAGAAAATATTTCCTTACAATGGAGACACAAAATTAAATTTTGTTGGGCACGTGTGGTAATAGGGGGGGGGGGGCATGCATCCTTAGTTACGCCACTGAACTCAGCTTTCGCACATTGGAGTGGGCAACTGATCACCTTGAATGGAAAACAAGAGATCAAGCCTGACCTATTTTCTGCCAGACCTTTAAAGTACTTAAGTACTAGTAACAGTACCAGTACCTGGACTTGTACTTGAAAATTTTTAAAGAACCAGTTCCCGGACTTATACTTGAAATATTTTTAAGTACCCGTACCTGGACTTGTACTTGTACTTAAAATATTTCAGGTTCAGATACTGGTACTGTACTGGTACTTGTACTTGGAATTTTACAGGTCTATTTTCTGCTGTAGAGCGCATCAAAATTTCCTGTCGCTGTATTGCTTTATTAAAGCTTTGCAGCATTGACGCCTACGAAATTTCCCTCTCGACATTAGCAAAACAGAAAAATATTGTAACAATATAAGAAACGATGTGAGCTTTTTTGGGGATCTCCGATCAGTGAGAAAAAACTACAAAGCTTTGTTGTAGTAGTTTATTCAAAATTTACCCTTAGTAAATTTGAGTACATTTTGAATAAACTACTAAAACAAAGTTTTGTAGTTTTCTCACTGATCGGAGATCCCCTAAAAAACTCACATCGTCTCTTATATTGATAAACGCCGATCAAAAACATTACAAAAAAATTGTAACAATATGTACTTTTGATTCAAAAATTACTTCAATAGAATAGAAAAGATTCTGGTTGATTATAATAATTACTTGGTTTAAGAAAAGTATTTAAAAATTTTATCGGATAAATCTTGTATCTATAATGTATGAAATTTTCAAAACACATTTCATGCATGAGAGAAATGGTACTAAAAGTACAATACAAGTACGTTAGTAAGAAATGCGCTGGCTTTGAAGTTTGGAGCAATTCAAGCTCATTTTACTCGAAATGGTTTTTTGTTTTATCTGCAATAGTCTTGCTTGAGATAGCCATAATACATATGTATAAGTTTGGATTTTCAAACCTTATCTGCATTTAAATGAAAAACTTCATCTTAAAAACTAGAGCTAGACTAAGAAAGGAATCTCATTTTTATTCTCTCCCAAGGAACTTCAGTAGATTAACACTTAACAAAAGTTATGACTGTAATAAATATCAATGACATGATTTTCGGTAGTAGAAGAGGATGCAGTTGCTCAGAGTATCTATAGTAACAATTCTGACATAACCCGTATACACGCACACATATACATTGCAAATGAAATTAAGTGTCTTACAAGCAGTTCCCTCAGACAAATAGTCCTTTGTGAAAGTGTTTAAGAAAAATGACGAGAAAGGATGCAATCTTGATTAGTGTCTGAAAGGCCATTCAAACTTCTGTAAGACTCATGTAGTCACATGCAGCACTGTGAGAAATATGAAATATCAAAGAGATTTATTACATCATAAGCAGAACAGCGACGGGGAAAGAAATATGTGTATGTGAAACGAGATACGCTGAAGGTCATGTTATACTCCTCTTGGGGCTCTTTTATGGAGCTCGGTTGTATGTGCGAATATGCATATATCTTTTCGGTGTAACTTTTGCCTTTGTCCTGTCCCTTTGATTAAAAGTCAAAACAACCTTTCTGTGAATGTTGCATTGTATCAGACCAGCTAAATCTTCCTTAAACTTGAAGAAAGTCTTGTTAAGGGATGCTTACTATTGATTTACGAGATCTAATTCATCATGTAAAGCAACCCCAGCCATAACATATACGAACATAGTTGTCAGGCGATCAGAGTGTGCTCGCAGGAGATGTGTTTTCACTCATCAATCAAATTTAATGAAGGCAATTCACAGTAATATTATTTTAATATGACCAGGACTGAGGCATTTATGTGTAACGAAACAGTTTAATTTCCTTGGCTTTGATGACAATTGTGATTTAATTGCTGGGCAGATTTTCATTATTCATTCGGATCTGGCTGAATATGACAAAATTATTCTCATATGCCCGAAAAAACAGATATACATAATAATAATTCACTTTTGAAAGCCTTTAAAATTCAATGTGCATTAATTAAAAGAATTAATTAATGGAAGTTAAAAATAAATATAGGTAGGAAAATTAATAATTGAAGAGGTAAGCATATATTTTGTTGGTTTTTTATTTATACCATATAATATTTACATGATGCAGCTTTTTTCAGCTGCCTCCGGGGTGGAAATCTACTGAGATATTTCTACATACATTAACATGAAACCACAATTATCAATGTGAAGACTTTACCCTCGTACGGTTGCGAGACATTGAAGGTAACGGCAAGGGCCGATCCAGACATATGCTATAGGTTTGAAAAAAAAATAAAAATTACAATTGAAAATAATTAAGAAATCAATTGCTCAATTGCTTATATTATAATTCAATCAAGTTAAATTCTCTGACCTTTGTTAATCTCCCTGTCTTTCAAGATTTCTAAAATAGCCTATTTTCTGCAAAGTGAGGGCTATTTTTTGATAGTTTTCGAGAGCATTACTTAGCAAATTTAAGGTATGATTTGGGACTGGAGCTAAAAAGTAGCCATCGAAAATTTGTGTGAAAGATGGAAAATTGGAATGCTGCCATTGCCTTGCATTGGTATTTTTATATTTTAAATAAGTTTACGCTGTACCTTTTCCTCACAATAAAATTTACTGTTTGCGCATTTTGTTAAAAGTATGGCAGAAGCTAATTTGGTCGTTCAAGATTATTTCGAGCAGATATTAGCTTATATTGCTTGCAAACAAATAAGCTTCAGTCTGCACAAACTTCTTATACCATGTTCACAGTACACCGAAATTACGTAATTACGACGATGTAATTTTAAAATCATGCGAGGGTGTTCGCACTACTACTGACATAATTTCAACAGTCATGTACCAAATTTCAGTGAAGTGAGTCAGTCAAAAATTCTTTTTATTTAGGAAAAAATATTGCAAAAAATGGAGGAAAATATGTTAGGGACAATATTACCCCATGAAGACATTGACCAAATAAACATATAATCATTATAAATAATATTTTTATAAGAATATATATTATTATTGAAGAAAGCGATTTAAAGGATTTTAAATTTGCAACGACAAATGGCTATTTTACGAAATGCAATTGCAAAACAAAAAGTGTTACTGAACTTTTTAAATGACCACAATGAGCACATTAATCATAAATGGCTGATTCATAGAATAAGGGAAAAACGCAGCTGTAAACAAATGGAGCTATCAATGAAATGAAAATGGTGTACTGAATGCCGCTGGATGAGTGCGTTCATTAATTATCACATGATTTTGCATGTATGTAATGTAATTTCATCTAAATTACGTCAAAATTACGTAATTTTGAAATTTCGCAAATGTATGGCAAATTACGTGATTTCGAATGTGATTTCAGAAAATAATTCAAAATTACGTAATTTTGGCGCAGTCTGAACGCCATATTATGCTCCAAAGCATAAATTATTAACGCGCCCATGAAATATAAATTTTCGCTATTTATGCAAATTTCAATAGAATATTACCCCCACTAAATTTTCGGTTAAATTTAAAACATTTCTAATGAGGGAAACAATAATTATTTCAAATTAATTTTTTTTTAAATATGGGTTATTTAGGAAAACTAGGGAATACACATAAAAATAATGATAGCTGCTGCTATTCATGTAATATATAAGCATATCACTAAATTTCGATTTGTTTTTTTTTTATTTTGCCTTATTAAATTCAATGAATCAAAATGATTTTGCGACAGATATAACAAGTAAAAAAGGTTCGGCTTCTGGAGGGCGTCAAAAATCCAAAATTAATAATAATTAAGGGTTGCTTTTTTTCTTTTTTCTTTTTTTCTTTTTCATTTGTTTGGAAATTTCCATTTAAAACCATTAATTTGAAATATCGTACAAAAAAATCGAGTGACCCAATCGCAAGTAATCAGGAAATTAATAAGTAAAAAAGCTAGAATTGGTCTAAGACCAATTCTTATGATACCCTAGCCTAAATCAATGCCCGTATGAAATTTCGTATGGTCACCCATTTGAGCAATTTTGATCTTTGCAGTGGTTTTTCGCATATATTTCTAGAACGGTTTGTTGGACAAATCAAATGATTCCAAGAAATTTTATAGGATTTCATATTTTGAAGAAGTTTTTAGTACAATAAAAACGTCTAGGACTGATCGTTGTCACAGTAAAAAATTTAAATTTTCATATGGCAACACCAAGATGCGTTTGCCCGATTCATTTGATTTCTGAAATTTTATTTGCTATTACTATGAAAACTCCATGTACCAAATTTCAACTCTCTATATCGATGCGATCGAGGGCAGTGTCCAAATATATAGTGGAAACCAAAATTTTTGTATGGCAATCCCACGAGGTAGTTGCCCGATTTGTCTCATTTTCGGACTTAATTTAATTTTTTTTTTTAAAGCCCTTGTACATAATTTCAGCTCTCAAAGTATACGCCTTCTCGAGTTATCGGGCGCACAGACGGACGGACACGCAAAAATCAAACTAACTTTTAATAGTATGCGTGGGTGTATGTAGAGTCCATTTTGCTCTACCATCATTATTTCTGTGCGTTACAAACGAAATGACAAACTTAGAATACCCTATAGATTTCATCTAGGGTATAAAAATAATTTTAGAGGGTGAAGAACGGTTAGAAATATACAATTGGTCCCGGGGAAATTTCTAATGTATTTTGCAGTGGGATAAAAATTCAGTGTTTTGTTGCTGACACTGGGAAATGCTCAGTTTTCGGTAGATAGGAGGCACAAAATATAATAAAACTGCACATTTCTTCAAAACATAAAATAAAGAATACATGTATGTATGGATATTGTTGCGAGATGTATTTACATTTAATAATGAGCTGCAAGATATATAGCCACTTTTCAAAATTTTGAGGTGCCGTATCGCCACTTGGACGTTAAGCGGGAAACACAATTCGATGGTCATCAGTGCCGCTAAATATCAAAATGGTTTCGCGAAAAACAGAGTTAAGTTTGGAAAAAAATAGGAGTGAGCATTTCTTGGAAAGCTTGGTCAGTTATTCATCATTTTCCACGATTCCTTTAAGAGGAAATGTACCAAAATAATAAACACTCTCTGCTCTTTTATAACTCAACGTCCTCTATCAGCTCCTGAAGTTTCAACCATCAGTTGTAGACCGCCCTGTACTACTTTCTCTTTCCGATTCAGCATGAAAATTTCGTTAGCATCCCGATATCGCCCGAGTTTTTTTATTATTTTAATATAAATTTTTTTAACGTAATCATAGTAAAATTTGGTACCACCTAAAATTAACATTATACACATCTTGCCTTCCCTTACTGCTGGTGTTTTACACATATACCTACCTTGCATTTTGTTCAAACACCATTATTTCCTGAGCTGGGCTGCAATTTGTTGCAAAAATTAAAGGCAACGCTGTTAAATTTGTTTGTTCAATACTTTATTTTCAAAGCGGCTCTTAAAGAAATTTTTGAGGACTGCTAATTAGGTAGGATTAATATATTGATATGTATAACCTTATTTGCTTTAAAGTAAATGTTTGCAAGAAAACTGAATCTGATATTAATTAACCCAGCTATAATGATTTTTCCAACATACCGGCTTGTCATCATCATTTTGTAAGCTTTGTAAGCATTCGATCATAAAAAAATGCACAAATTTTTCTTGTATTGTAAACTCCTTAATGATATAAATTTAAACATTTTTGAATAATTTAAGACTCAAAAAAGAAAACTAATAAATATAAAAAATAACGCTGTAAAAAACTTTGCTTCAAAATGCGCACTAAAAAAATAGAAAATAATTTCTCCCTTCACTTAATGAGTACCTATATCACAAAAGTTATATTCGACGGGATTACTTCTGACCATTTTATAATCCATGCCGGTGTACCGCAATGTTCTGTCCTCTCTCCTACTCTCTTCCTCATTTTTATTAATGATCTGATAGCTCTCATTTTCAATCCTATTCATACCTTTGCAGACGACAGCACCCTTGATTTCGTGTACTCGTTCGACTCTATAGCTGATTCCCGTACGAATGTTATAGCTGACAAACGAAGCCACATGTTCAGTTCACTAAACTATGACCTCACAAAAATACTCGCTTGGGGCAGAGCGAGTCGGGTCTTGTTTAATGCTTCCAACACGCAATGTTGTCTGTTATCACTTAAACTCTCCAATACCCGCTCCGCTCAACCCATTTCCGTCGATGGAGAAGATATCTCGAACTCACCATCTCTTAACATCTTAGGCATTGAAATATCCAACAATCTTAGTTGGTCCAATCACATTTTTTGTATCGCTTAAAACGCGATGAAATGCCCGGGCTTCCTGCAAAGATGCAAGAAATATTTTACTCCATCAGACTTGACGCAAATCTACTAGTCTCATATAAGGTCTAGATTAGAATACAATTCCCATCCCAATAAGCAAAAATTCCAGATGTGGAATTTTCGCACGGAATTCCAGCGGAAAAAAGTGACGGCATTGTCGCACACACAACAGTTTTTACACGCTGCAGCGAACGCCATTTTCAGCTTTACAGATGTGTTGGAGGTGTACGAAAAATTGTTAATGGGTTATATTAGCTGTGTTCTTTTGGTTCTGTGTAGTGCTCTGCAAAACACAGGCGATTGCTAATTGAATTGATTTGTAGAGTAAATAGCAGTAGAAAAAGTTTTGAAAGTATAACGAAAATAATCAAGGTGCCATGACTTTAATTCTTACAAAACGCTAAATCTGTCAAACTTTGTTCCGAAATTTATCAAGCTCTATTTTAACATTTTGCAAGGATTCAAGTCATGGCAGTTTGACTATTTTCTCTATACTTTCGAAACTTTTTCTACTGCTTTGCATTTTACAAATTATTTATGTTCCACTGTTTAATCAAAAAATTTAGAAAATGCTTTGAAATCCCTAGGAATTCCATATAGAAATGCCATGGAAACAAGGAAATAACATGGAAATCCAATAGATTTCCACGTTCAGTTCCATCTACCAATACAATCAAAGACTTGGAATCTCGGCGCAGTTCTCTTCGGCCAAAGAAGCGGAATTCCGTGCGCAAATAGTATGGATTTCCAGGTAAACTCGTCAAAAATGACAAGGAAACGACCGGAATTCCGTTCGAATTACTTATTGGGATATTTTGACAATGGCTGGACGCACTGCATTGTTCACGTTAGACAAAGTCAAAAGGAAGACCTTCCGGCTTATTAACGATGACATATCAATAGCAACTATTGATTCCCTAGAGCACCGAAGTAATGTCGGATGTATGTTTCTCTCTTATTACTACTTCTATGGCCATTTCTCTGACGAAATTTCCAGGCTGATCCCTTGTAGAATTCTTCCCATGCGCACCACACGAGCTGTAACCCGAGCTCATCCTCACATACTTGAAGTCAAATTCGGCCGTACCGTGAAATTCTGTGAATCATTCATAAGCAGAACAGTACAAATGTGGAACAGTTTGCCATAATCTGCCCCCCCCCCCCACCACTATGAGCCACAAACATTCAAGCGTAATTCGTACCGTCACCTACGTGACCCTATCCAATAATCTTCAATTCCCTACCCCTTACTGCTTTCCTGACAAGGCTTGCTACGGCACCATAGGGTATCCCTTGAGCTTTGGCAACATCATAAAACATAAAAAAAGGATATCTAGAGTTCCCTGTATTTTACATTTAATTAAATTTTAAAATTATATTACATTTGTGTATAGATTTAAAAAATTTTAAGATACATAAAGAAAGCAAAGTGAAAGCAAAGTAATTTAATTGAGTATTTTGTTAATATTGGGAGCTCCAAATTTGCATTTCGGAAATTGATATTCACTGCAGTATTAAAATTTTAACTGCCCAGACTTTGTTTTCTTATTGTACCTTAAAAATTTTCAAATTTATACACAATTGCAATATAATTTAAAAATTGAATTAAATACAAAATAACTCAGGAGAAATTTTGTGCTGTACATAAATGAAGGGAGATAGTATTTTCTATTTTTTAAGTGCGGCTTTAGAAGCAGCCTTTTTTAAGAGACTTTTCTATATTTTCTACTTCATTTGATTAGAGAATAAATTATGATTCATTAGAGCTCTATCCGCTGTATCCGCCCTTGGGTAACGTAATTTTAAAATAGTATGTTTACTATATTTATAAATATGTGCTTATGTCAAATCCTAAAAATTCCATGAAAACAGCGTGTCCTCAAATTAAGAGCTTTTGGGTTGGGGACCGATTAATCGAAACAGTATCGGCTGTGAACTATATATTAGCGTCGAACTACGATAATCCCGAAAAACTATTGGAACCGAGGCTTTCCACAGGAATCCATCTAACAATAGGACTCAAAACGAAATGCAGACGATTCATCTTATATTTCATATGTTTTCAGATACTAAATTCTTTCCTCCCAGAGGGGTCATACGCATTACGGTCCGTTCGCGTGTTCTCGCGGGATAGTAGAATTTCGCGGACATTACGTTCATGCGTTTACGCGTGTGAAAAATTTCATATCTTTAGTTTGAAAAAATGAAGATAATATATAGGTATAAATTTCTTTAAAGAGATAGAAGTGTATACATATGTAAATATGTTAGTAGTACAATTAGTTAGTGCTGTGCTTTTGATAGGGTGTCTTTGAAAGTTTTAAGGCGAATTGTTTTTTTAGAAGAATCTCCTATCTATGTTAAGCTAACATACAGAGATCTGGCGACAAAAATTCTTACATACGTCATTTTATAAACAACATTTTCCATCTTATCATACTGTTTGAATATTGCTGATGACTTATTCGAAAGTCTTCCTGGCTTCCAGTAATGGAGGGCTATGCGAAACGGCGACGGAGACTTAAAAAATTCAGTTAAGTTACGTGATTTCAGAAAGACTGATTTTTGATATGGCAATATAGAGTTATATTTCATGATCAATGGTAAAAGGACAGACAATTTGGTTGGTGAACCGGTAAATCGGGAAAACCTTTCTTGGTTTTATCTGAGACAACTTACTTAAGTTGTCTCAGGTTTTATACTGCAATATCACGTAGGGGTTGCGTGATTTATTGCATTTTTGAAATTTTATCTACTATTTTTGTGAAAACTCTATGCGCAAAATATCAGTGCTGTACGTTGTGAAAACCAAGGTTTTGTATAGCAGCACCAGGAACTGGTTGTCAGACTTAGTCTATTTTGAAATTTTTATTTAGTATTGCTATGAAAACACCTTGTACCAATTTTCAGCTCTCTACATCTACGCTACGCGTTCTTAGGCAGTGCCCTAACATATAATGAAAAAGGAGGGGTACGAAGGAGTTGCCTGATTGGTCCCATTTTCGAAATTAAATTTACTTTTTTCCAAAAAAATCCGTATGCAAGATTTCAGCACTTTAAGTTAAAGCGTTCTGGATTTATCGTGGTATGACATAAGTTGTACACATTTTACCGCGTCTTTGTTGACGTCTACCACTACTTTCCCCTCAACCAAATTGTCTGCCATTTTTAATTCTTTGTTGCCGGGCCAAATTTCATCCTTTATGAAATCACGCAACTTAAACGATCTTTTTAACCCTTAGCCACAGACGCGCGGTCCCAAGGACCGCTAATAGTCTAATTGTTTTTATATTATTGCCACCGTAAGCTCTTCAGCTCTTGTTTTTGCAGTAGTTTCCTAGTTTTTAGTTCTGTACTGATGAGGTAAGTATGTGTTCAGTCCTCACATAAATAGCAGCTTATTCCATCTATGCTTAGTCCACCTCCATTCTTTTGGCAAAATCCAGTGCTCCAACATAACCTGGTTTCCACAAAATAAAACATTTCCTACAAATACAGAAAAAAACCACAAAGTATTTAATTTCCAAATAAATAAAAAACTTAAATACTTATCTAAAATAAATGATTCTCCAATAAATAATCCACTTCCGATGATTGTCTCGGGATTCATCCGATCTAGAAACATACAGAAATTTTTAATAACTCAGATGCCAATAAGTTGCTGGTGAATACATATAGATTTATTTAAAAATTTATATGTGAATCATTTTAAGGAAAATTGGTTTTCTTCACAATTAAGATGATTTTTGGGCATCCCATCCCATTTCTAACTACTAGCTTATGTCCAAAAATCATTTTAATTGTGAAGATAACCAATTTTCCTTAAAATATAAATTCTTAAATAAGTCTATATGTATCCACCAGCAACATATTGGCATCTGAGTTCACTGTAGTGTAGACAGCAGGCAGTTTCAGGGTTTTATTTATTTTATTTATATTTTATTATGAATGAATTTTCGTTTATTATTATTTTGTTTATGTACTAAAAAAGAAAAAAAATATTTTTATTGATATGACTTCTTTTTTTTTTCTTTTACGAGGGGTACTCAGTGTTACGAAAATTATAGAAGGGGTACACAGAAGTCCAAAGCTTGGGAAACACTGATCTAGGGTATCTTAGGAATTGGTGCAATTCCAACTTTTTACTAATTTTTAATTTTTTTGCTTTATGTTTGAGCAATATGCTGTTCGAAATTTTTGTCACAATTTACGTTTTACGCTGCTTTTCTCAGGAGTTTTTATTTTGTCTTTTGTTTTGGTATAAATGTTGTTAAGTCTGTTGATAGATTTAAATGTTACATTTATTTATTTGTCCACTGTATGTATACGTGTAGTCTTAGTTCATTAGTTTTTGGATGTAAGTAAAGAATTGTTTTAAAGATTTTACTATGGTCTTTTTCAAGTTCTAAATGAGCTGGTTTTGAATCGGAGTTTCGCGTTGGTGTTGCTAAAAACATGTAATAGGACATTTACATCTTTACATTTTAGAGGCATAGATAGGATCTTTTGTTAAATTGTAGAAATATACGTATGTATATAATTATTGCTTGATATCCTAGATGAAATCTATAGGGCATACTAAGCTTGTCATTTAGTTTGTAATGCATTGAAATAATGACACTAGAGCAAAATGGATTGGACACCCAAACCTGACATTAAAAGTTATTTTGATTTTGGTATGTCCATCTGTCCGTCTGGCCTTATGATAACTGGACAACGCGTACACTTGGAGAGCTGAAATTTTGTACACGACGTTTCCAAAAAACTTGTAAATAGAAGTTCAAAAATGGACTAAATGGGACAACCCTTCCTTTGTGTTGCCATACAAAAATTTAGGTTTTTTAATGTATACTGTGTAAGGACTCAGTCTTAAACTTTTTTATTGTACTGAAAACTTCTGCAGAATATAAAATCTTATGAAATTGGTTACAACAATTTGTACTGTCCGACGAACCGTTCTATAAATAAATTCGAAAAACCATTTTAACAATAAAAGTTCCACAGTTGACCATACCAAATTACATACGGGCTCTCATCTTGGTCGACCAATTCTAGTTTTTCTCCTTGTTCTTCTTATCAATGTACAAGACAATTTTTCACAAGAAGTCCTGTGCACTATATTATGCTTGAAGTTTGGCACATTCGATGTGACTTTTATGGATTTTGGGTGACTGCGATTACGTAAGGGTAGGTGTTCAGTCCACATATAAAATGCCTCGATGCAGCTTCCTCCCCAGATTATGTTCCTAGAAAGTAAATCAAAAAGGAACGCAAAGAATTTTATCTTTAAAGTATCTGAAACAAAAGTACTTATCTGATGCTAGGGAACTTCCTCCCTTCAATCCAACGCCATCCTAAACTTCTTCCAATTATAAATATGTCCTGAAAAATATAAAAACATTATTATTTCTAATAAAAAATACATAAATATTGCAAACTTACCATTTCCTACCTACTTCTGTATAATTACAAATTGACATGTCAAAATGTCAACACATCACACCAGATGTTCTCGCCTTCGCCGCAGTCAGAGTTCAGTGCAATTTTAAAGGTCCCACTATGACGTCACTGCGTTACGCCGCCATCAAAGTTTAACAACTTTGAGAACGAGCGTTGCCAAGGCAACTCTTAGTAGAGCCGAAACGTAGCGGTTCACGGCGGCTATAAAAAGGCGACGAGCTGCAGCAGAATCACCCAAACGACTCAAATTCCACCACACTATATTATGCTGATGACTCCCTTACGTACGCCCACTCAATGTCATCCAATTTCGCTGATACGTAAATGGAGCGGCATGTCCTCAAACTTGACGAGTTCTACAGAAAATGGGGCATCAAAATCAACCTTAACAAATCTGAAATGATCTGCATCCGAAACCCCTCCACAAGGGGAAGACCCAATCTCACCACACGAGCCAACAACATAGAAATTGAAGTTAATAACGAAAAGCTCCAGCCTTCAAAGAACGCCAAATATCTTGGTGTCTCTTTCAATAATCTGTTTAAATTCAACAACCACGCCAAGCTAACCATGAGGAAAGCAAACTACGCTTACTCCCTACTCAACCCTATTATCAGAAGGAGAAACGGTCTCCCGAAAGATACAAAGCTGCTTATATATAAACAGCTCATCCGCCCAATCATATGCTATTGCTTCCCCATCTGGCACACCATTTCACCATCCTATATGAAGCAAATTAGCGCCCTCGAAAGAAAGATCCTAAGGGCCTGTACAGGAGTGTACAGGAAACCTGACGGACACTACTTTCCCAACACCTTTTGGTATGACAGTGCAAACATCACTCCAATGGAGGACTATCTCCTTTCTCTCGCGATCAAACAACTTGAGAAGATCTCTCAACATCTTAACCCCCTCATTAGCCAGCTTTCAACGCAACTTCAAGCTGAAAACCACCACTACTTATCACCTCTCCACCTAATAAACTCGATAACGAGAAACATTTATTACCTGGGCGAAAGATTTACTTTCTTCACTAATGCAGGAAGCCACCATCGTGGATAGGACAACATCCAGGCATCTCGATCATCGTGGGATTTATCAACGCTGGACCATTCTGGACTTTCGGGATATTTCTCACCATGTTGGAAGAAACGCCGGTCTCCAACTTACAACAAGTTAGAGAAATCTCTAACGTTCCACAACTTCCCACTACCATCCAACTTCCCTATTCCTCTAAATTCCAAAATTATCAAATAACAGACAAGAACACAGCTTGCCGTCGCGCAACAGGCTGTAATAATTTCGACATCGTGTAACCTTAAGTTAATATAAATTCGAACAATTAAAGTGTAAAGTGAATCAAAGACAAAAGTGAATTCTAAGCCAAAATTAAAGCCTGTACGTAAACATTTTCAAATGTCCCGGGATATCGGTTCGGTAATAAATTCGCCATAATTCGTTTTATTTCGTTATTCCCAATTCAGAATTTGATCTGAACACATCAGAATTTACTCTGATTTTCCGAATTATCCAATATCCAATTTGCTTCCATTTAAGTAGAAATTTACTCCTACTGCAGAAATTTAATTCTGCTATTTTTTCATCTCCCACATAAGTAGGAATTTACTCCTACTGCAGAAATTTAATTCTGCTATTTTTTCACCTAAGTAGGAATTTACTCCTACTGCAGAAATATACTTCTGCATTAATTTCTATCCCACAGCTGATTATGAATTTACTCCTACTGCAGAAATCTACTTCTGCTTGTTTTCCATCTCACACTCATGTATGATTATTTTTTTAATTGTTGTAATATTTTATTACTACATAACAATTGTTTTATAATAAGGGAAAGGATGGGTGGAAGGAATATGATATGGGATGGCCGATAATACGGAAATAATGTATTGATGAGATGTAATGAGTAAATGGTACTGGCTAGAGTGGGATCGTTAGATAGATAGAGTGCCTCCGAAGCTGGAATGGGATATCAGGAATAATTGAATGAAGGAGATCGTCAGGTGAATTGATTGGGTTGACTGGTTGACATGGATTGGATGGAATGGATTGAATCCATCCCATTCAATCCATTCAATTTGTGAACTAGACTAGGAATTTGTGAACTAGACTAGAACTAGGATTGAATGAGGAGTAGAATGAATTTAGGA
This sequence comes from Dioctria linearis, assembly GCA_963930735.1. NCBI lineage: Eukaryota > Metazoa > Arthropoda > Insecta > Diptera > Asilidae > Dioctria > Dioctria linearis. The sequence goes on from OZ005741.1 coordinate 238,675,839, forward strand.
AAGAAAGGATGGATAGGATGGTCACAACAGAGAATGGAAGGTATGTTAAGATTGGGGATGTGGTCGGCACGCAGCTGCAACAAAATTTCACTGCAACTTTTTAAATTATTAAAAAAAAAATATTCCAAAATGTAAAAGGTTATTCTATAAAGAAAAAAATTCTCTATTGCTTTGTAAGGAAATTTTATTTACATTTTTTATTTTTATTTTTTTGCTATGTTGTAATTCTTAGTTCAATTGTCATTGTGGGTTTACTTTAATATTGAGTGCGTAAAGTGAATTGTAATTTTATTATTCTAAACTATAACTTAACGAGAAAATCTCTGATTCAAAAAGGCGAGTAATTTCAGAGTGAAGCCTTGTTACATTGACCCTGGTAGAGCATAACGTTATTGAACCATTTTTAAACCTTAACTACCCAGTATGCTTTTGTAAGGTAAATGAACAGTAGTCTCCAACAGATACTAAGGCATATGAAAGAAAACAACGACAGTATTAATGCAACAGACAGTATTACGTATTTCAGTATTTTAATTTACAGATATTGCAAATTATTTTTTTTTCAGAGTGTTCAGAGCATACATTGCGATTGAATTTATCACTGTTTAGAAGTTCTAAATATTTCCGAAGGACAAATATGATTCCTTCTTTTCCCGGCAGGTTCAGATGTTTGAGTAGCTCCCTGATTTGATTGAGGTGTTACCAATACAGTTGCGATTTCAAGTAAAAAAAAGTCTTCTTTGTGTATTCTTTTTCCGTTGGATCCAAATAGGATATAATTTTTTCAAAATAATTAGAAATGCAATACCAACCTCATTTGTACAATTTTGAAAAGATGCAACGAGCCACATATTTGCTTTACGTCGAACTGTATACTCATGTACCATCTGGTCAAGCGTATCTACACTTCCCTTCGTGGAGTTATAGTACAAATTTATTTCTGATTTGCTCTTAGGCCGCTTACACATCGAAAAACGAAAACGAGCGAATAAACGGTTCCACACCGAAAACTCATTTATGGTTACATATCAAAAACGAACGAATAAAAGTTGCGTTGGGTTTGTATCAACGTGGAACGTACTATGGAACGAAAATTTGTTTCTCGTACGAATAAACATAAAAATGTGTTTTAATTGAAATAAAGCTTTAAATATGGATATTTTTTTATTGAAACTGTAATTAGAATAAATATCCAATATTTTAATACATGTATTGCGGAAAATATGTGTTAGTTTAGGACATTATTTGTGTTTTTCGGTTTAGTGTTTTCTTTGGTTTGATGCATCGTAGCCAAGAAAATATTAGAATGGCTCTTTTTGGCACATACCAAACCAATGTCATATTTTTAGTAAAACCAAAGGCAGTAGATTTGATATCACGGGTTCTGTAGGGTTGAAAGATTTGAGGTATAGGTACAAGTCTTACTTTTCCTCATTGTTCAAACTAATATGAGACCATTCTGAGCCAAATATTTTGCAACATAAAGACTGCTAAAATAACTGTCAAAAGTAATAATCCTGTTACTTCGGAATCAAGATTCACATAACTGGTTATCTAAATTGTATGATGCCAAATTAGCCGCCCTGTTTTCTCATTCTTTTCCAAGATACAACATACCAAATGAGGATGGCTAGTTTTGCTAGCACAGATCTCAGTATTCTCTTCAATCCAAACCCGCCTGTTTATTGACACCTGTAGTCAATAGAAGACCTACAAATGCTTGCATTTAGATGTTGTCTGTTGGTTTCCATCGATATTGTAACGCTCTAAGCGCTTCAGAATTGGTATGTTTCACTATGATTTCTAATAAGTTATCATTGACAAAAAGGTTGAAACTCTCTATCGGATTTACCATAACTTGTCTGGGAGGATGAATCACCTTATGAATACCACCGTGAATTAAGTTTTCTCGAGTCATTCGGTTTTGCTTGTCAGGTTCTGATTTCAACGTTGCTCCATCTCTGCCTTTATAAGTGTCAATTGAGACGTTTTCTTGTAGTGGTACATGTTAACTCTCTCTCAATCATCATCGCTTTCTGATGATCATTCTGTCATGTTACTGTTACTCTCAGAACAGCTGTCCACAGAAAAATTCTCTTCATTGCTATCGGGTTCACGCACAAAAATGTTTTCGTCGTCACTTTCATCAAGAGCACGTTGAATTTCGTCCTGTCTTAGCTGACGTTTACACATATTTTATAATAAAAACAAATACGAGCGACTGTTTTATGATAAAAATATCTAAGCACTGATACGAAATACATCGCCGGACCAGGACGTACCATACCAGCGGGAAATGGAAGCGCTCAAAGACGATTGCAAGGCGCTTCTTTGGAAGCTTGTAGCGCTTCCCCACCGTATTCTTTTTCATACTGTTTTAACGCCAGCATGTCTACAGAGGGAAGTGCTCAACTGCTGATTCTCGGGAAGCGTTGTTGGAACGCTTCTAGGATGGCACTCTTGGAGAGCTTGCAGCGTGGCATTCTTGGAGCGCTTGTAGGGTAGCCGTAGCTGTCTTGGAGCGCTTTTAGGAAATACAAAAGGAATCGAGATAAGGGCTTTATTAATAATTTCAGTTTTGTTCTGAATGAGCTCCGTTTTATTATAAATTAAATTAAATTTCAATTAACTTCAACTGACTACCTACTACCGAATGAAAATTCTGCTGTGCTTTCAGATGCATATGAGCATAGATGGCATAAGAACTAGATGTACCAGAAAAAAGTATACAGATTTTAATTCGCTGGTCCATTCCGGAATAGACCACAACATGTTTCAAAGGTGCTGAAAGCAAATGTTCCTTTAACAGCAGCTTTGTATGCATTTGGTCGACTCCCTCTACATGATAGATGCGGGAAAATATGAAGCACTCGACGTATCTATCATCATTTCTCTTTCATGTTGCTGTACTGATTAAAGTAAAGGAATGATGCACAGCACAATATATTCGGTGCGGTGGGAGGGATGTAAACGTTACTTCGTTCTTGTTTTTGTAAACACTTCTTATTTTGCTGCAGTTATTTGGGTTTGATTTGATTTAAAAGAAACAGCTTTATTAAATTGATTTGCGCCCTTGGAGTAATTTGTTGTAATGGTATTGCATGACAGCTTTGCACCAACTAAATATTCTCCTATCGAACTTAACAATTTTCCTAGAAATTTGCAATTTGCAATTTGGAAGGTTGGTGTAGGGTCGTCCTGGGAGTATTGTCACAAAAATGCGGCGCCCCAGGGCCAAAACAAAGGGGTGAAAGATAATAAAAACACCCCCAAACGCGTGATAATCTATTTGCCATGCATGTGGACCGGAAGTGGTAAAATTTTTAAAAAATTTGAAAATGCCATTTTATTCAAAATATGATTCTAAATAAAAAAGTCCATGGTGACCAACCCCTATCTCGTAACAGCGCGACAGGGACAACGAAAGAAGCTAAGGGTGGACACATCGCTATATCCACTAACATGTGTCGGGTTTTTTCAATTCTGCAACATTTTGGTTCAGGAGCTAGCAACCAAGAGAAGCGTGAATGTTTCGTTGGTGGAGCAGAAAAACGGGTGGAGTGAAGAATGTTATCGGATTATATGTTGCACAATATTTGCGTTCATGTTTTAGAATTCTTACTTTTTAGTTCATTATGTCTGCAGTTTTACACACTCGATGTTTTTTAGGGTTTTAGATAACTGCGATTGCGTAAGTGTGGGAAAAAATAAGCAGAGAGGATTGTGTGCATTTGTTGTTTGTTTTTAATTTTTGTAATGTTTCTTGACGGAAGGGGTAGGATATGGGATTGCAGGATACACGGAAAGAATGGGATGTAATATATTAATGATATTAAATGTAGAAATTTATAGAAATTTAGTTTTACAGTTTACTTGTGGTTGTTAGTGGTGTTCCACGAATAGTTGTCAACCGCCCAGCTATGGACAGGTCTCGGTTAGACAAGCAATATTGAAATGCTAAGAAGGGGAGGGGTGGTAAGGTGGGTGAGGGGGGGGGGGGGTAGTCCTAACAATTCGCGTGAAAGTTGTATACTTCAAATTTTATGAACTAATATAACTACTGAGCAAAATACCCTAATAAAAATACTTTTATCTCAGATGATAGTAAGCCGTTCAGAATTTCCAATTTCTAGCCACCCATCTAAGTCAGCTTCGACCACAATTAGAATAATTTTGAACGATTTTCACCCAAAAATACTTTCTTGCAATATTTGGAAACCTCAGAGTATTACAGATCATCAATTGTTCCTCGCATGTACCTATAGTTGCTGCGGGGCATGTGGTTGAATATTTATTGGAACGCTTGGACGGTTTAGTCTGAGCTGAAAGGCATCTTAATAGGATATATTGTTCAGAAGTTATAGTGTGATTGATTCCTAACATTTGAAGGTACCCCTCCTATCCAAATATTTAGGACCCTTGCAAACAATTTTTTGCTTTTCTAACTGGGACATATTCATAGCTTGTCAACAATTCATAGAACAGCCTGACTGCAGCTCATAGTCTTAAATTGCTCTTAATATTATCTTATTTGCTCTTTAGTATATGTATTCTAGTTGTCTGATCTGGTTTCCACCCATTCATAATAGTGAATGAAATGAGTTTATTGTTTATTTTTCTGATTTGTTAATCTTTAATATCATACTGCCCAACGTTCTTTCTACGTAGCTAAAAAATGGTACATGAAACAAATGCTTTTTAATTTGATTTGATTTTTTGATTTGAAAATGGTAAGAGACATTTATTGCAGTAAATCATATTGGGAATTAGTAAAACTGTTTTTTTTTTGTTATTTTTAAAAAAGAAAGCATCTGCAAATTTTACATTACTACTTTGATTTGTCAGTAATAAATTTTTAAATAATGTAACGCTTCTCTTTTTAACCATATAAATATCCCAGATCCCACCCATCTAGTCTATACCATTAATATATTACATCCCATTCTTCCCGTGTATCCTGCAATCCCATATCCTACCCCTTCCGTCAAGAAACATTACAAAAATTAAAAACAAACAACAAATGCACACAATCCTCTCTGCTTATTTTTTCCCACGCTTACGCAATCGCAGTTATCTAAAACCCTAAAAAACATCGAGTGTGTAAAACTGCAGACATAATGAACTAAAAAGTAAGAATTCTAAAACATGAACGCAAATATTGTGCAACATATAATCCGATAACATTCTTCACTCCACCCGTTTTTCTGCTCCACCAACGAAACATTCACGCTTCTCTTGGTTGCTAGCTCCTGAACCAAAATGTTGCAGAATTGAAAAAACCCGACACATGTTAGTGGATATAGCGATGTGTCCACCCTTAGCTTCTTTCGTTGTCCCTGTCGCGCTGTTACGAGATAGGGGTTGGTCACCATGGACTTTTTTATTTAGAATCATATTTTGAATAAAATGGCATTTTCAAATTTTTTAAAAATTTTACCACTTCCGGTCCACATGCATGGCAAATAGATTATCACGCGTTTGGGGGTGTTTTTATTATCTTTCACCCCTTTGTTTTGGCCCTGGGGCGCCGCATTTTTGTGACAATACTCCCAGGACGACCCTACACCAACCTTCCAAATTGCAAATTGCAAATTTCTAGGAAAATTGTTAAGTTCGATAGGAGAATATTTAGTTGGTGCAAAGCTGTCATGCAATACCATTACAACAAATTACTCCAAGGGCGCAAATCAATTTAATAAAGCTGTTTCTTTTAAATCAAATCAAACCCAAATAACTGCAGCAAAATAAGAAGTGTTTACAAAAACAAGAACGAAGTAACGTTTACATCCCTCCCACCGCACCGAATATATTGTGCTGTGCATCATTCCTTTACTTTAATCAGTACAGCAACATGAAAGAGAAATGATGATAGATACGTCGAGTGCTTCATATTTTCCCGCATCTATCATGTAGAGGGAGTCGACCAAGTGTATACAAAGCTGCTGTTAAAGGAACATTTGCTTTCAGCACCTTTGAAACATGTTGTGGTCTATTCCGGAATGGACCAGCGAATTAAAATCTGTATACTTTTTTCTGGTACTTTATGCGACATCTAGTTCTTATGAGGTCTGCTTCCGTAAAGCTTCCTTTCGCTATGGTAAGAGAGTGCTTTGGAAAAGATATTTTCTGGCTATAATGTGGAAGCGCATTCTCTTATAAGTGCTTGACATATTTACCGCTGGAATTGAGTAGTATAAGGACTACGATTGTAATACAAGCAAATGTGTGGGAATTGCTATTGCCTACCCGATACGATATGATTATACGTAAATGAAAATAAACAATCTACCTTCAAGAAGCGGTTACAATGGCAGAGTAGAGTGGAGCTACCAGATTGCATTATCTCTCCTTGTCTCAAGCTTACATTCCAATATAAGTTCTTCGCGCTTCCCACCAGAGTGGGTTTCAAAGAGTAGCGTCAGATTTGAAAAAATTGCTAATCTCACGTTGATGAGATGATGAGAGCAAATGCAATTTATTAGCAATAAATATTAAATTATCCATGTTTCAAAAATTTTCATTGCACGTTTAGATTCGTAAAACATTGAAGATGGAATATGTAAAAGTTGATTCATAGAAATAAATAATTTAGTTTTCATAAGGACAATAACGCTTGTGTCCACGAGACATTTGTGGGCTGTTCAGGGTTAAAGTACCGTTAAAGTGGAATACAATAAAATTGCTGAGCCATACACAAGTAGAAATGAACGTCTGAAATAGATCACGGGAAAAAGACATTAAATGAAACTGATAAGAAACGACCGTTTCGACTAGCTTTGTACCTAACACCTACAAATATCTGCCCCCAACCTATTACGGATTAAACCAGCAACTTTTTAATAACTTTTTAATGGTAGAATTGTTCTTCCTATTTTTATGGTATTTATTTTGTTACTAGTACGTTCCTAATTAATTATTTCCGTCAATACTTGCACGCAATATAACCGCTAAAATATCATATTGAAGTTGCGCGGAAGAAATTTTTTATTTAAATCAAAATATATTACTCATACAATAAATGACAAAGGTTCCACCACCACCAGCCAAACTACTATTTCGAAATGTACATACACTCTTACATAACCACATTCTGACCAAGTGGAAAAGTTCTCAATGTCGCTGTCGCCCTTGGAAAACTCTCATTGCTTATTCCATCAGTGTCCCAGAGCAAACTGTAGGGTAGAAAATTCTTTCAATTGCTGTGACACAGCTCTCAGGACCACTTTTATATATCCCAGATCACATTTAACTATACGTGCAGGAATTCTTATTAAAGGAAACTTTGAGGATCTCCTTACTGCACAGTGCTGAGGCGTACAATGATGGAAGGGTATCACCTACTGTCTTCGAGTTGAAGGGAAACAAAAGAATTGGAGGAAAAACAGTATTTGTCAAGGAATTATTGGCGGTACTTATCGATTTATTATGAAAATTTTATGAAAACTTGGTTATTGCATTTATATCTCGAACCCATGTTATGTTTATGATACCTTTCAATAATTTCGACTTGTGTAAGGAAAACTTGGTTAGATTACAATCTGCATCATTTTAAGAGGACATTATTTTTTTTCGATTGTGTATACTTGTATGCATAGTTTAAGATTAATGTTTGAATAATATAAATTTGTTTGGCAATTGTGTGAGAATTATTTTATTTAAATGTTATTATATTGTAACGTTTTTATCTACTGGATAAAAATTTGCTCCGGCCGACGGTAAATGAGGGAGCAGTTATATTCTAAGTAATATTTATAAACTCCTTTAAGAAATTTACTGGAATCTTCACAATTTAAAAAGGTTACGACAATATATAATTACCGTAACGTTAGTAATAAGATTATTTTACAAGAAAATTTATTTTGCTGCATCTGACTTTATACTCATCTGATCAATGTTTAGCAGTTGATTCACTTGGTTCTCTATTGAGGTTTACGAGAACCAGAATAAAGATAGGTTAGTACTTCTGACTGCAGTCGATACCCACAGAAAGAATCTTTATCTTAACTGCTGTCAAAAATAAGATCTTTAATCCAGTCGGTACGCAGAATAAAAATCTCTATTTTCAATCCATTTGCCAAAATAAAGTACTTGTTTGATTAGAATAAAATTCTTATTGCAGTCGCTACCCACAATAAGAATCTTTATTTTAGTCGCTTATCAAAACAATACTCTTAATCCAGTCGAGGCCCAGAAGAAGAATATTTATTTTAATCGTCAACTAAACAAAGTACTTGATTTGTTAAAAGAAAAGGCTGTTAGTAGCGTGTAAGCCGCACGCAATGCTTCAGTGGGAACGGTGCATGGCGGAACGTGGTTTGTAATGAGAATTTCTTGTATCTTTTTACCGTGGTGTATATACTTGTTGATATCGAGCTGACTTGAGTTGACAGTAGCAATTGTTGATTAGGTAAGGTAAATTTATGATTTTAAATTTAAGAATGATACTTTGTGGTGTTTTTGTTTTCCTTTCAGGGTTAATGCCACCGAGGAGCGGAATTGAAGTATGCATTGAACGATGCAAAACTGGACTTAAAGAATTATTTGCATGATGTTATGACTGCTTCAGGATAAATGCCTAGCACAATAGTCCAAGTTATTCGATTTATGAATCACAAATGAAATCAACTGTAGAAATTCAACAACAAATGGACACTCTGCATGTATACGATACACAACAGCAATACATGTCAGCTGAAGAACAAATTCAAGGCTGTCAGTCCTTGCAATCACTTCCACTTAATCAAATGGGAACTCCTGCCTTGCAACCTGTTCCTATTGAAGCCACAATAGTCGAACAGCCATTTTTTTACCAAAGTTTAGAGAACAATAATAATGAAGAAATATTGACTGAAGTTCCTTGTGACGCTATAAGCGTAGAACAAATCGTTCAGACACCATCAAGCTTTGTAAATAATGCAACCATTCATCAGGAACCTGTAACGATCGCGGATATTAATGTTGTGATTTCGCTACAATATGATATGGAGCCTAGAAATGGTACTGAAATTTATCTATAATACAACAATGCAAGGAACGAAATTAGCTTCGCTTGTCCATCTGAAAGAGAAAAGACTTTCGTTGTGACATTAAATAAGATCATGTGGACTTTCATTTGCACAAATTGATTTAATTACACTTCAGATAAATTCAATAAAATCTATCTTATTTACAAACTCTTTAGCTTTACCAATTAATCCTTTTGGTCATCCTGTACACGATCGTGCACATGAAATTATTACCCTTAATTTTTTTCGTACAAGCTCAAACTTCAAGATTTTTTTGATTTCAAATAAGCTCTGTATTTGTCTCTTTCGTTCTGCGAATGCGGTTTACCTCATTTTCCTGTGCACTTTTCTTTGATGACTCATTCTATTGAGCATGTCGTTTGGAAGTGATTATTCTAAAGGTAAGATGTCGCAATTTTTTGAATTTTTTGTTATATTTGTAGTTAATTGAATTAAATTTTATTTTATTTTATCAAACTGCAGCAATTTTTTAATAATACATTTCCCACAATGAGTGTGAAAGAGACTCATAGTGGGAAGAAGACAAAACATTATTACAAAATGACAGGAAAATCTACTACATCCAAATGAAACTTAGCGAATTGAAGTTTTATAGCAAATATTCCAAAAATTGCCAAAATTTATTAAAATCATCGAATTTACAATCAATTTTCAAGAGCAAATTATCAAAATGTAGATCATTTAATTTGCTATCAATGTTTTGTCATTTTCAGTGAAATTTTCGAATATTTCACTTTATGAATGTCGTAAACGGAACAAATTTCTCTATAAAAACGCGGTCATTTCGTCAATCGTTCTTCTTTTTCATCGAATTGTCAAAATGGATACAGCTACCGAAAGGTCATAGTATTTCAGATTTGCAATAAGTTCAAAAGGTCTCAGTGATTAACATAAAAATAGTTCATTTCTCAAAATTTAAGCTCAATTTTCAATAATAGTAAAAAATATTCATTTTTTTTATGCATAATAATTTTCTGTCTAGTTTTCCAATTCCCATCAATTTTTATTTATTTTTTTATTTTTTCAATTACATCAATTTTCTTAGTTTTTAAATTTTACAATTTATTTTATAAAATTTCAACGCGTATATTTGGCATTTGTCGCGCAACAATTTGCAAGGGATTTATTTTTATGTAGATAAATCATCGGGAAAGGAGATTGTACATAAAGTGTGAACGCAGGCTAGTTGGGATGTTGGGTACACTAAATAGAAATCACAGAACAATTTAGATTTATCTAGGGGTAACACATTTAATACAAAAAAATAGTCAATTAATTAACCTATACAGAGTGTCAAATGCTGCCTTTTATAAGGTCAGCTTCACACTACGTGTTAGTTTAATCCATAATTGACAAATCCTAATTAATTCTTTTTCTTTCAGCAATAGTTTGTAGGACTAACTAGTAAGGAATCAAAAAATTGAAGTGTGATTTTAATTAGTTATTAGCATTAAGAAATTTGAGTAGAACTTGAAATCTCATTAACGCAGATATAGATTTGGATTAATAAAATTAGAGAATTGCAGTTTAGATTAGAATTTGAAATAATTTACTTAGTAATTAATTATTTTTAATAGAGCAAAAATATTCGAAGAATAAAGTCAGTATTACATGAGCAATCAAACCATAGTTTTCATTTACCGCTACACTACCGCCATCAAAATGTGTGCTTCGACATCGTTTTGCATTTTTAATATTCTACGTTGATTGACAGCGGACAGCAGGCATCGGTATCGTACCAGCATATTGGAAGCAACGCTTTGCTAGAGCCCACACGTTGCAGCTTCAGTTTGATTTATTTCCAATCACTTTGCTTGGGCCTACACGCTGCAGTTTCAGTTTCTTTGAGTTAGTATTACACAAGAGAGACGTTTGGACTAGTATCAACTTATAGGAAGTTGCACTAGTGCATAAACGTAGGAAGATCAACTCGTCTCTTCTAATTACAGGTGATGAATTTAGAGATTTCGCAGCACAGATTTAGTTTATGAATGGGCACAATTCCTGTTCTACAAGAGGAACGAAAATATTGGGTATTACAGACATGTTGTTTTGTCAAGTCACCAACTGTCAGTTAGATTGGCAGCAAAGCACAATGTCTCTACATTTAAACAATAACCAACGAAATATATGATAAAATGGCAAAGTACACCAATATATATATGCATTACAAAGCAACCAGAACTTTTTACGAACACATGTGGACGATTTAAAAACTTTCATTGGGATACATATTTATATGGCCAATATTCGTCTTCCTAGAATGACAATGTACTGGAACAGAGCTTATAAATTAGGATATATATCTGATGCTAAGAATCTAATAGATTTTTCAAGTAACGTTCAAATCTTCATCTAGTAGATATTTGACAACGGCCCAAAGACTAATCTGAAAGACTTCATAAAGTGAGAAAGAAAAAGAACTTTGCATAGATGAACAGATTGCACGTTTTAAAGGTCAGCTTGATATTAAGCAGTATATAAAATCAGACCTTATCCATGGGGTGTACAAAATTTTTATACTGTGTGGTAAAGGTGGAATAGCATATGATTTTATAATACACCAGAGAAAAAAGACAGAGCTAGATGAAATATTAGCAAGTTTGGTCAAGGTGCCGCAGTTGTAATGCAACTCACGAATAGAATCCCTAATAGTGAAAAGCATCACCGATTATTTTTTGATAATTTGTCCTCATCCTACAATTTGATTGAAGCCTTTACTGCAAGAAATGTCTTCTGCGCGGATATCATATGGACAAGTCGCTTTGCAAATTCGCCCCTCCTTTCAGATAAGCAAATAATGAAAGAGGAACAGAAGCAAGTGATTAAGTATGCAGTAGAAATGGTGGAATAGTCATTGTTAAATAGCAAGATAACCGGACATTAACCCTTCCTCCAAATTTTGTGGGCATTGGAAATGAAGATGTTGTAAAATGGTGGGACAGAAAAGAGAAACGCTACTTTGAAGTAAAACGTTCCGAAATTGTCGCTGATTGCAGCAGATCAATGGGGGGGGGGGTGTCGACAGACTAGAATTCCAAATTGTAATTTATAGAATATTTATGAAAAAAAGAAAGTGGATAATAAAACTAATATTGCATGCGATTGACATAACCATAGTGAATAGGTGGTTAGAATATAAAGCGGATTGTGAATCTTGTAAAACTGCACAAAAAGAAACACTTGATCTACTTTCCTTCAGATTTTAGTTTTCAGAATGTCTCATTCGGGTTGCCAAGCCTGTACCACTTGCAAAACGAAGGTGTCGTAGCAAAGTCTACGATGAGAGCTCTTCGCAAGGTCAGCAGTCTTCAAAAGCATTCGAACATTAACCAATTCGAGAAGTGTGCAGTACGAAATGGTAGACCATATGCCAAAACATGCCGGAAAATCTTTGCTGAAAGATGCAAGGTTCAAGAATGACCGTGAAGATCACATTTCAGTTGAGATAAATGTGCTGTGCATCTTTGTTTGAACAAAGAAAGAAATTGTCTCAAACAATTTAATCATAAATAAATAGATTAAGTTAATCAATTATGTACGATTTATCTAAGTTAATCAATTATGTACGTTTTATATTGTGATAATTTTGGTTTTGAAGTAATTAGAGCTACCCTATATGTATAACCTTTTCAAGCAAAGAACTTTTTTTTATATAAACTTAACTTTTCTTTATTTATCAATGAATTTTTATTTTTTTACCAACCGATTTTATTCAAACAGGCTTACTTAACCATTATAATTGCGTTTTAGTTATTTCTGTTCCGTTTAATTTTAACTTTTTGTTCTCTTATTTAATATTTCTAGATAAAAGACTGAAATCACATTAAGAGTTTTTTACTAGTTTCTACAACCTTTGAGTCATTTTGTACACGATTGTGTACACTTCAAGACTAAGTGTTATTGACAATTTTTTTTTTTACGAAATTTTGCACATAGGCTTAGGAAGATGCTAGAAGACATTGTGAGAAATTTCAAAATTTTAAGTCCAAGAACAAAAAACCGTGACCGAAAGGGTTAAAACAAAATTCAACAATTCAAAATTCTTTCAGTTACACTTATTATGTCATTATTTCGTATACGTTCCTATTAAATTCATTTTAACTTTAAGGCAGGCCGCCCACCAAAGATGCATATGCGTCGTGCATGCACGCATATGCATCATTCCTTTCAAAAAAGCATCACATATACTTTTAAGTGACACGCTGCTCACCAATGCAGCACGTGCTTGATGCAAGGGAACTTGCTGTACTCATGCTGCAAGCATTTTTGTTTTTCCAGGAACAATCCGTTCATTGAACGGGATTTAGGATCAGCTTAAGTATTCTAGTTAATACTGATACAGAGCTGCTATAGTGAATACAGTCGCAAATAAAGAGCTCAATATACGCTGCGAAAGAAATTTAGTCCAAAATTACACCTGTAAGCAATAAAGGAGTCGTTAAAACATCTGAAAAACAGGAACATTTTTATCGAAATATATGAAGCAACAAATATAAGCTACAGCGGCTATAGATAAATTTAAAACAATTTCTGGAAGAAAAAAAACGTTTTAAACCGATTTCGAAAAAGTTTCTGATTGGCAAATCTTATTGGTAATCGGGCTGGAGATTTCTAGATAGGGCGCTTTTATTTATAAAACAAAGACTTAATTGGTAGTATAGGAAGTTCAGAGGATGTTGACGAAACCAAGTTGTAGTGTGAGATTTCATACTTTCAATTTCCTCAATATTTTGATTAAGTCTCGTGTACTTGTGCACCTTGCCGTCATGTGATATCTTCGTTACCTATCGAAGCTTCTTTCCTTTTTAGGGCTCTGTACGTACCTCAAGAGGAAGTAATGGATCCCTTATTAGATGACTCTTGCGTCCGACCTGTCTGTGACAGAATTTTTTTTTTTTTTCGAAAATTACGTGACGTAGGAATTTGAAATTAGGCAGAACGTTAGGCTTTTTTGACGCGAGTTATGTTACCTCACCTTAATTTGCTTAGTACAAAAAATAGAGATTCAACTACAAACCCAGACGACATAAATTAAATCCAAATACAAACCCGATCCATCCATCCAACCTAATTTCAGACCAATTCCTATGATACCCTAGATGCATAATTTCGTCGTCAATGATCAATCCCACACGAGTATTCTTGATGCAGTATGCATACCGGTTTTCTAGGGAAGAGGTGAGAAGAAGCAAAGAGATATCTATCCAAAGTGTAGAAATATCTCTTTGCTCCTTCTCACCTCTTCTTCAGAAAACCCGTTTGCATACCGCATCAGGAGTACTCGTGTGGGATGGCACAATGGTCACCCATCAATGCAAGTTTGATCGTTGAAGTGGTTTTTTCGCATATATTTCTTGAACGGTTCATCGGACAATAAAAATAGTTATAGCCAATTTCAAAGGATTTCATATTCTGAAGAGCTTTTCAGTACAATAAAACGTCTGGGAGTTATCATTTTATATGCCTTTCAATGCATAATTTAAGAACCGACTGTCAATTTTCTTTCTCGTTTGGGTTCCATGCTCTCTGTGCCCCATTGACTGATGGTTTATGAGTTCTTCTCGTTTCAGTGGGTGCAGTACGCTTGTATTTTCTGTGTTTCATGCAGCAATGGCAAGTGGAATTTCAAATCCTGGGGGGTGAGTAATACCGATTTCCATTGATCACGTTTTCTAGCAGAAGTGTTACATACTTCATGCAGTGCTACACTGAAATTGCTCCTTTGAACTGAATTGCTACAAAAATGTTCGTCAAAATAACCGTGATGCTACCCTCGAAAAATCGGCTGTGTTACACCGGAAAATGTACACATCTATCTCTGTGAAATGTCTCTGCTGAATGTCAAAACAAATGTCAAGGGAAATTAATTTTAAATCTTGGTAAAGTTGTAATAACTCATTTAATTAATAAAATAAAATCGAAAATCCTATTAAAAAGTTAATTTCTGCGCTTATAATTTTAATGTGCCATACTTCGCTCGGAATTGTTTTTTTTTCAGAAAATGTCAATCTGACATATGTATTACATGGATATGGAGCTACGACATACATTCTTATCGCGTTAAAAGTTATTCCATTGAACTCGTTTGTCATTGATTGGCGTGTATTTTTTGTAAAATATCAATGGAAATCGACATAAGTTTCAGAAAGGTTTTTTGAAGTTATTTTTATATAAAAATGCGACATATTGAATTACTTGCATGAGAAAAGAGTTCAAAATTAACTTTAACTGACTTTATACGACAAAGCTGGTAGTTTAGTGATAAAAATAAGAGTCCAATATTTATGTCCACTGCAATAGACAAAGTGTCTTCACTGTGATAAGGAATACAGGAGACAATTTCTACTAAATTCTCGTTTTTTTTCGTAGAATTCTCTAGATTAGAAAATGAAGACAATATTCTAGATGTCTTAGAACAGCTTTCTGTGGAATCCGTTATACAGGATGATGCAATTGACGAAGATGTACTGATTCCGAATAAAATTCGTATAGGTAACATAGTGTTCAATTATTATGAAGGTATATCTAGGAGCAGATATAGTCAGTTTTTCGATGAAGAACGATATTTGCACGATATTGTTCCAATTGAAGATACATCAGAGTTGCAAGTAAGTACGTCAAATTTAAATTTAACGGAAAGGAAAAATGTGAAATGGCGCCGTCGTTCATTTCCTATAGCTGAAGAAGATAAATCCATCTTTACCCAATGATCATCTATAGAATACAGTGAAGTAAAATTCCCAATATATTATTTCCAAAAATACTTATCGGAGGATTTTTTTGAAATTATGGTGGAAGAAACCAATATTTATGCACTGTAAAGTGGTGGCTTAAAAATCTAATAGCACTACACATATACATATATGGGAGCTCTGAAATATCCTCGTACCCGTCTTTACGGGAACACAAATTTAAACTTGACATAAATTCAAAATCTATGGTCAGAAATAAATTTTATGAACTTAGGCAGCATTTACATCTAATTAACTATTCAGAAATTCCTAAAGATAACAAGGATGTCCAGTCAAAGTTCGACTTATATTTAATGATATAAGGGACCGATATTTACAACTACAACAGTGTACTCATCTGTGCGTAGACGTTGGAATGGTTCCCTTTAAGGATAGGCTATCTATTAAGCAATACATAAAAGATACACCCAATCCTTGGGGAATAAAACTATTTCTTTTATGTGCAGAAAGTGACATCTTTCATTATTTTCTCATGTATCATAGGAATAATACGGAAATCAAACCAGATATACTCAAAAGTTATGGCTTAGGAGCCGGTGTGGTGCTCCACTTATCCGGTAGCATACCTCCATCTAATCACAGCTTGACATTCGACAATTTCTTTACAACCAACAACATGTTAGAAAATTTGAAAGAACGAAAAATTCTGGCGATAGGAACAGCCAGAGTTAGTCGCATCAACAAGCCATATTTTTCAATAGAAAACAAATGCGTGCGAAAGGGGTAGGATATTCTGAAGAAGTCGTCAACAATGGCGGAAAGATTGTTTTGATGAAATGGTATGACAATAAAGAAATTTTGTTGGAATTGGGTAAAAGGACAGTGTAAAAAGATGGGATAAGAAATATGTGAAAGTTGATCGGCTTGAGGTTGTAAAACTTTACAATCAAACCATGGAGGTGTGAATAAGCTGGATCAATTTATGAGCTATTACACAATTCACATAAAGCCAAAAATGGACATTACGAATGATTTTTCATGAAATCGATATGACAGTAACGAACTCTTGGGTAGAATACCGCCAAGACTGCGAAAAGGCTGGGCTTGGAAGAAACGGGGAACTAGATTTGCTGGATTTCCGAATAAGAGTGGCTGAAAACTCCTTTATTTTTAATTCTAGACGGCTGTTTATCTACACCAAAACACGGAAGGCCATCTACCTCAAAACAGTCTGAGAAAAAATACACGAAACGAATGAAGCGCGAGATGAGTCCAGCTCCTGAAATCGCAAAAGAATGGACATTTTCCAAAATACGATGACAACAAAGGGGCTTCCCGATGCAAGGTAAACTATTGGAAAAGAAAACTCATATATATTATAAGGAGTGTAAAATACACCTTTCTCTAATTAAAAGTAGAAACTGCTTTTCCACTTTTCATAAAAAATATTAAGACCTTTTATTTTTTAAAGACTTCCTCATATTTAAATACATATATATTTGAGTGGACAAAATACATTTACAATCGAAAAAAATTTTAAACAAAGAAATTTCTAGGTAAAAGCAGGCGTTTCGTAATAGCAGGAACCGTTTTACTCATCAGTGCGGCTTGCTCCCTGCCTGCCGTATACGGCAATGTGCACAGCCAAGCTGGCCTCATGTATGCACTTAAAATAATTTTTAAATGTGAATTATATACGAGGCGAAATACTACGTATTTACTTGAATACCTAGCAAAATTGCCCTAAATTTGCTATGATTTTATTTCATAGGAAAACTTTCTACATATATATTTGTTTTATTCCTAAACGTTTTTTTTTTTTACGTGGAAAGTGGTAATGAGTTTTTTACTCTTTCAAGACCCGTACAAAATACGAGTCTACAGGCAATTCTCAACCTACTGCATATGAGCTGAGAAAATTAAAAAACAAGTACCGAGGTACTGTCATTTTCTGGCCTAACGCCGAAGACCAAAAATTTAAAATAGTCTAATATATCCATAACTTTATATATATTTACCAGCAACTTATTGGCATCTGAGTTCACTGTAGTTTAGACAGCAGGTAATTTCAGGGTTCATTGCTGTCCTGATGAGATCGCCCTGTTACTGCTGATCGAAACACTTTACACACAGTACTTATACTCCCAACAATTTCTTAATGGAATTTTTGTTCTTCGGCTTTAGGCCAGAAAATGACAGTGCCTCGGTACTTGTTTTTTATTTTACTTTGAAATACTTTATTATTATTTTGAATATATTTTTTGTTACATTCCATTTTTTGGAATAAAGATTTTGTTCTTTTAATTGTTTTATATACATATATCAAGTTTCTTTCCATAGAATCATGCAGTCCATTACAGTGGATATTTTTTAAAACAAGTATTATTAAGTATAAGGGGAGGTATATGCTCGCGGCCATTTTAATCAGTTACCCCATTGATCATACATATAAGGGAAAACAATTTTTTGGATTGCTGGAAAAAAAACAGGACTGAAAGGGATATGGCAACATCAAAAATTAGTTACCCAATTTAGACCAATTTTGAAATTATATTTTCTATTTTTATGAAAACGCCGTGTACAAAATTTCCGCTCTGTACGTTGAAGCATGTCCAAATATATAACGAGAAACGAAATTTTTGAATGGCAACCCTACGAATGATTTACCCGATTTGTCTAAATTTCGAACTTAATTTTACTCTTTTTTTCAAAAGCTTGCGTACAAAATGTCAGCTCTCTAGGTATGAGTGCTCTCGAGTATCGTGAAGACGGACAAACGGACGTACATGCTAAAATCAAAAAAAAACTTCTAATATCATGCGTGGGTGTCCAATTCATTTTGCTCTACCATTATCATTTCGATGTGTTGCAAACGAACTGACGAACTTAGTATACCCTGTGATTTCATCTAGGGGAACGATGATACTCAGAATTCTAGAATTATGGAAAAAAGTCAGTCTTTAGGCCGCCGCGATTTTGTTCGCAACTAGAAAAGCTTCAGTATTGTATGAGATCATATATATGTACATTATGTGTTTTGTGTTGGTTTACTCTGAAGAGGAACCAAATTCTTAAATATTATTATATAAATGTGTACATACTCGTATATTTATGAATGTTCAGTTTATAGTGGAAATTATGTTTTTATTTGCAGAAATCTCTCCTCAGCGTGTTTTTCCCCAATCCTAAAGCGAAAGGAATAGTTTCTAATGGAGTTGAGTTGGGCTCCCTAAAATTTTTTCTGTATCAGGTATCGTAACTGTGGCCCACTTTCAATTACTCTAAAAGTAGTTTTTCAAAATTTTAAAGATATAGGTCAAAATAATCGGCAAAATACCGTTCCATCTGATCTTCTGGGTTTATAAAGCAGCCATTTTTATATAATTAGGATTAGTAGCTAAGACAATTATTATTAATAAGACCAACTCTTAGAAAGCCACTCTTACATCGGCCAATTTGAATATTATTAAAATTTGACAATACAGTAGTGTTTAAAATATAAAATGAAATACAGAGATCAGTAAAGAGGTAACACAGCAATCGATAATGTATTTACTAATGCTCCAGCATAATGTGGCACAATTCATTCATTTTTCAGTTATCACAGGCAAATTTAGATTAGATTTAATTATACCTACTTAAATTCGGTGGTTGACTGCTCGTTGTTGGAGAACTGTTTTATTCCTTTCTTGGACTCAAATCAACCATCGCTTCTCCATCGCTAATCTGCGGGATCTTGTACGCACAGGGATATATTGCACATAACGGGTTAGTTTATTTTATGTCGAAATTTTATAATAATTCATCTTTACTTGATATTTAATTGGACTTACTTTATTATGTCATGTACTCTATTAGTAATTAGATGAATCAAAATAAAACCCATGGTAAATATATTTAATTCAAATTGTAAATCTTACGTTCTCTCGTTTCCTAATATGTGTATGATTTGATGAATTTTTACGTTAGGGTTGGTAATCTCAAAGATCAGCGGGGGCAAAATATTTTTTTTTAATGATACTTACTTCCCATTTAAATTTTTTCCGGTTTAGTTTAAGGTATTGTATATTTATATTTACATCGAGATCCAGATAAATCCAGATAATAAAAATAGAAATTTCATTGTATTTCATTTTCTGTAGTATAACCCTCTGGAATACAGTCCCTTTTTGAGGAAAACAAAAAAAAAACGGAAATAAATCAATACGAGTCGGAATATCTTGAACAGAAA
>OZ005741.1:238695990-238741670 GCA_963930735.1 Dioctria linearis
AAGGAATTGCCCGGTTTAGTCCATTTTTGAACATGTATTTTCTGTTTTATAAAAACGCCGCGTTCATAATTTCTGCTTTCCCCATCTACGCGTTTTCAGGCAGTTTTTTACGTTAGGCCAATAGCGCCATCTCTCGTATCCAAAACTATCCTATCGGTCAAGCTGGAACCAACCAAACACATTCACAAAATTTCATTGAAATCGGTTGGGCGGTTTGGAAGATTAACGTTTGCAAACACAGTGACACTGGATTTTTATATATTATTTATAAGATTAAGATAAAAATCATATTCCATTTTGCTCTGATAAAGCCCAAGAGTGCGTTTTCGCACCGCCGCGGTATTTTAAATTCTATGGAGTCTAAAAGAAAAATATCTTCGTTTATATACTTTATCGCTACTGAATAATCCAACAATAACCGAATTCTCAAAATACATATAATGGAAATTAAACTTTGAGCACAAATAGGTTTTAAACTGGGTAGAAAATAGGTCGAGATTAAGTAAAATTTACGTAAATTCGACGTGAAATTTACGTTAATTTACCAAAACAAGCAATGTGTCCTCTGCCCTGGAAATACTCCCTAATTTCCCTAATATTTACGTCGATACGACGTCCTCGCACTCTCCACTTACGTAAATCGGTCGTAAATATTAGGTAATCGCAATTTAACTACAGCTAGACGCTGCCCTAATTTACGTCGAATAGACGTAAATTCGATCTGAAAAAGAGAGGAAATGTAGCTTGGGTTAGCTTTTACATAGTGCCATAACAGCTTGGATGGAAATCGGTAAGTAAGGCTGTTCAACAGAATATAGATCTTATGTCTGATTTATTCCCTTCAAAAGCTCTCGGTAGTGTAGAATCTTTCTTGGAAACGGTATTATTTACATTGAGCGAGCCTAGCATACAGCATATATATATGTTGACTATGGCGATAGATCTTTGGGTCTTTTGATAAATAATCCAACTCCTGCTTCACATTCTGGTTGGTTTCCTTACCAATTAATTCGCTTTATTTTATTCAATAATTTGATAAATATGAGGTGTGACCATTCAATAGAAAATCATTTGGAATTAAATCTAACTACCGCCAGTTTGTTCCTTCGTTTGTTGAAAGTTAACTAATTGTGAGATTTCATTGATTTTTTGTCCTGAGATGCATACTGTCTGAATTGAAGCACACTGAATTAAGTTAAATTGGCGAATTTTTTTGATCTATTCAATTATATTATAAAAAAAAACCTAACTTTTGTTCCAATTGCGAGAGAGGCGTGGTCTTTAGCCTATTTTTAAGAGAAAAGTTCAATGCTTCAATTGTATAAAATATGTCTTTTACCAGAAAAAACAAATTAAGGATTATAAAAATATTCTTTAGCCTTGAATATCTCAAAATGCTTCGTTTTAATGTTGCTAATTTTCTAAATGTTATTACTTATAATGTTGCGAGTAAATAGTTTTCTCAAGTTTTTCATTTTTTTTAATGATATTCAACATATTACGATTTATGATAAAACGCTTCAGTTATTGAATCCTAAATTAGAATTTTTGAAAAAAAATTCATATAAATTGTCGATTTTATCGTTAATCCCGAAAAATTCGTGTGTCTAATTTGTTTAATTTGTGCCTCTTGTGTGACGAATTAGCTTTCTTGCGAACATTTCAAAATCCGAATTGTAAGTAGAAATCTTGCTAGCATATAATTTAGACTTATTTTTTTTTATATTTATATGTGTAACTGGTGTGACCTCCATAATTGAACTTCCATGGTAGGTGATCACAGATAGCCATACTGATGAGACCTCTCTGATCGCTGGGTCGAAAAGATCAATTCTTTTTTGCACTTCAATGCATTCTACAGATTATTTTCAATAAATTTCAGTCTTAGGGCCGCTACATACGCTAAAGCTATGCATGGCCCAGTCGTATGATTTGCATGGACGTGTGTAGCGCAAGTCGGAGCTTGAGTTGAGTCTGAAGTCTGCCATAAATGAAATCGGACGAAACTATTACGTACAAGCAAACCTGACGAGTTTGCTGTAGAAATGAATTAAATTCATTCCGAGTGTAATCAAAAGTCAATATCCGATGGTGTCTAGTTCAATTCTATAGCAAAAGCATAAGTTTTGCTTGCACGCAATAGTTTCGGTCGATTTCACTCGCTACACACGCTCATGCAAATCAAACGAGTAGGACATGCATAAGTCGCAATATTTGCTTTAGCGTGTGTGGCGTGAGATGCAAAATTTTCCTCTTATAATAAAGAATTCTTAGTTTTTCCAATTCGCTTTCTATCAACATGAAAAAGGCCAGTACAGTTGGTGGCTTAAAAGGCTTTTTATGCAGATGATCTGTGAACCCAAGATTTTTCACATGAATCACATAATAATTGTTGTCACAGATTTTAATCTTGTTGCATTTGATTCAATTTGGATAAAAGATTTTAAGTTTTATTGAGCAAATGAAGATTTGAATCGATTTTATAAATATCATTCAAAGCTAAACAAGCATAATCTAATTCAATTAAATAAGAACAACAGTACTACATTTACCATTGCCTAGACATATTAATATCAACAATAACAACAAAGTTAAGTTTCTTTGTTTCTAGTAAAAAATTCCTTATAGCGAATATTCTATTCAGTGTGTCAAGTGTCCTTTTATCAACAAATGTTACTTAAAAAAGTCAATTCGAATAGACCAAGTTAAAAGTAATTTATAAATCCTCCCATGTTCACCAGGGAATAGCTTCTCTTCTACATTTGCTCTCAAACTTCATAAATACAGTAAATCTACTTAAAGGCATACAAACATCCCACTACCATCCATTGCTGTAAAGTAAATATTGTATTTAGCCATCCTTGTTCTAGTTATGTATGCTATGATCATATCTCAATAATCCTAAAATTAATAAATACAATGAACAGTGCCACGAACTCTTGCATGTCCAGCAAATGAACTACTAAATATAAAATCAGAAATGTATAAATGTACACACGAAAGTTTATCTCGTGATCCAATAGTATATCTGGCTTGCTTGCCACAAAATCAATTTCAAAGGTTCAATTAGTTATAACCCTGGGGAGATATATTATTTATCCAGCAGAAGAGAGATGAATAAGGATGTGAAAATTTAAGTAAGAACTAAAGCTTTCTCCGATCCCTGGCTACATACCGTAATGCTTGGGATTGGAACCATTATTCAACCCTTACAACATACAAATTCCAATATTAATCCACAATATCCAGGCACCCTTAGCACACGTCACTAGATCTTATTTAAGAAAATGAAATTGCATTTATTTAAGTCTAGTGTATTGTAGGTTTGTCTATACAAGTTTTACTAATTAATTCTTATTTGGAGGACGAATATCCATTTGTAGGTGTGTCTATATATACGTACGAGAAAGAAGGAAAGTAAAATGGAATTCCAAAAATTTATCTGCTGAAACGAGAAATTTACTAAAACTCCAACTATTTTCTTGAAGAGTTCGAAACTTTGCACCGGCTGTAATCTGACTATTTTTCAATAATGAACAGAGCTTGCAAGTTTTCCCATACTCATGGCAATGAATAATGCAACAAATAAATCAATATAACTGTAAATATACGTAATAATTGAAGGGAAATGTTTCAGAACGAAACATGTAAGTAGGTTTACCAACAAAATATTTTAAGTTATTGGAGAAATAAAAAGCGATATACACGTGTGTATGTGTATTAGGATATTATATCGGCAGACTATCTCTAAAAGATATTAGCTTATCCTTATACCTGTTTCATATCGTTTTGTTATTCTACAAGCACTTTCCTCTCCTCCTGTGTTATTTAAAATGGGATTATCTCGGAAGTAACAATATCGATAATATATCTTCTTGTGTTCCAAAGAATAAAACTGTACAGTGCAAATTATTTTCTTGTGTAACTACCATTATATACTATATTTTATAAATACTTGGGCGCTGTGGATAATTTTTACAATTTATTTCAAATAAAATGGACTCGATATTGAGCCAAACTACAATAAATGTTTGGGAGGAAGCTTTTTAAGCATGGTTCACAGATGATTAATTCTCTGTTTTTATTGACGTCAAAGTTACAAGTTTTAGAGAAAAATACTCACATGTAAAAAATATTAGGACTATTGCCTAAAATGTAGGGAATACTCCCTGAAATTTAGGGAAAAACCTATATTTTAGAGTATATTCCCTAAAATGTAGGGACCATTCCCTATATTTTAATGAAAATGTAGGGAATCCTTACATTTTAGGGACTATTCCCTAATCTTATCGAAAAATACCTAAGCTTTGTGGCTACAATTTGTGCAAATTTTTTACTGTGCATATATCCTGTTGTGAAAGGTTATCTCTTATCATTGGATGATGAACTCACCTTAGAGAAATCTCTTTCTTTGGATGCCGGGATAATATGGGGGTTAACTTAGCCAGCTATTACTTTTAACACTATGAGTTATTTATATGACAGTAGTTTCAATTACTGCAGCATGAGTTTCGAGGAAAACGAGAACAATTAAAGCATCTGTTTGGTCCGGTATA
Source organism: Dioctria linearis (assembly GCA_963930735.1). Lineage (NCBI taxonomy): Eukaryota > Metazoa > Arthropoda > Insecta > Diptera > Asilidae > Dioctria > Dioctria linearis. Next base: position 238,700,547 of record OZ005741.1, read on the forward strand.
CATAGTGATTGCATCGAACCACCATTTATTCCAGAGGTACTTTTTTGTTTGTTTTTTTTTTTGTAGCAGGGCGACATCCCCATCCCTAACATTGAGGCCACATTGCGCTGTCGTACTAGAAGCCCATTCACCAAAACCTTCCTGTCCTCTTAATGAAGCGCATCAGGTCTTGGTGGGATATTTTTTTCAAGTAATCTACAGATAGAAGGGCAGAACCTAGAGTGTCCAACCTGCCCCGGGCAGTCCTGCCGGACAAGCACACCAAAAGTGTTCGTTGTCTCAGGCCATCCTGCCAGGCAGGACAGACACTCAGGGCTGCCAACAACTGCGATCGTTGTTAGATGAGCGTGAAGCGAGCTGTGGGTGGTGATGATGCTAGCCACTGTTATACATTGTTTCCTTCCGAACCCCATGAGAAAATCAGAGATATTCCTATTGGGTCTATCAAGAAACAGTTTTGCTTACCTGCAAGTACTCAGGTTCGCCCATCTCTGCTGATGCTTCCTGTGAACATCCCTTTTGATGAGAGACCCAATACTCGATGTGGCAACGCCAACGGCGGGTTCTGGTCTGAGGAACGGAGTATGAGATCCAACCCTAGCTAAAAGCTCAGCCCTTTCATTCCGCATGATCGTCATGTGACAAGGAACCCACAGAAGGGACACCTTGTTGTGATACACAACTTATCCACACACAACCTGCAATCCTCCAGTATTTTAGATCTTATCCGAGGGCCACTCAGAGCTATCAAGGCTCCCTGACTATCCGAAAGGATATTAATGTCCCTTTCCTTGATTTGTATATCATAGGCTATCTTCGCTTCAGGAAAGGAGACACCCGCCCTACCTCCCCCATTAGTGAGAGAGCCGTCGGTGAAAAGTTTTAGAGCGGACCAGGGAAGGCTCGATAAAGCATTTGCATCAGTCCACGATTCCTCTACAGGCCGCCAGGCAAAAAGGGGGAACAATCACCCAATTTGAAAAGTGCAATGAGAAATCTTACTACCATATAATTCACACTTACTTTTTATAAGAAGTATTTATATGGGCAATTGGTGTGACCTCCATCATTGAACTTCTATGATAGGCGATCAGAAATAACCATACCGATGAGAACTCTCTGATCGCTGGGTCGAAAAGTTCGATCATTTTTGTTCGCACTTAAATGCATTTTGTGACTTTATTGAAATTATTTTCAATAAATTTCAGTCTGTTAGACGATAAATCTTCTTCTTACAGGAAAACTCACAGAGAAGCGACTCCATCGCATCACGTGGCATACTGACCAGAGGGTTTTCGAAGTTCAGCCCATATGCCAAAGAGCAATGACAAGAGCCAGTCCAGCCGCCAGATGGTACTTATTATCTCCAGATGTAGTTGGAAGTGATCTTAATATGTCGATAGCTAGGAGTTTTAATAATACTAAAAGGGATGTTGAATTAAATTCTTGTATTCACTCTATGATTGTAGCGGGGTGCATGTTATGTTTTAAAGAACCACTATATATAATAAAATCATATACATAAATAATTATTCAACCTTCATAAACGTAATTATAGTGTAACCTTTTAAAGACATATATAAAATTTTTGTTTTTTAAAACATCTAAATACGCGCCATTAAGCAGATTCGACACAGTGCTAACAACACTAACTTCAAAATGCTGCCGAAGTGGACCTGACTCTGAATATTGGCTTCCGTCATCAACAAACCGAATTGTTTTACTTCTGCTGATTTGGGGCTTTCGCGCAAATTGCAGTAAATTAAAGGTGTAGGCCTACTTCCACGTTTTCAAAAATCGATTTTTTTACGTTGATCTGATAAAAATTGATGAAGTTATGAGACTTGGAAGCATACTACCTCGATCCCATTTTGAAGAATGTATAGCGCATTTTCTGCGCGGCGGACAAAGGCGCTCTAAAACGCAGGGATGCAATGAGTACAGGTTGGAATTCTCATATAGTGGTCATATCGTACCCAAAGATTACGGCTACAGAAACAATCGCGCGTTTTTTAGAAATCCACACAGTTCCGATGACTAAATAGCGCTTAGGCGCGCGCAATCGCGCACAGTTGCAATGGCCACTACAATGCTTTTTAAGTGTATTCGAAAATTAGTTGCTCGCGCGTCAATCGCGCGCTTGTCTCTGTACCCGTACCGGCATGCGAGTTATTGGACAGATTTTATCTTCGATATGTTTTAGCGGTTTGAAGAGCTTACATTGCGTGCGGTATATCAATTGCATAGGAGACGACGATTCAAAGAAATGAACTCTTATTTTGAATTCTAATCCTTATGGTGATACACCTGTTGTCAAGAAGGAGTGCATGGGGTACGTGAAGAAAAGAATAGGCAGTCGACTTCGTGAATGTAGGAAAAAAAGAAAGGACTTGGTAGGAAAGGAAAGTTGACCGGAAAGATGAGTGACAAACTGACCGTTTATTATGGCTTGGACATTAAACGCAACTGTGACTCGCCGAAAGAATGCAAAACGATATCTGGGCCAGGTATGTTCATTACATATCCATCGACACGCATCTCTTCCACGACAAGTGTCCGGAGAGCTCCGAGTCATGGTGTCCGTGGTAGCCCGCTCGCGCCGAGGAATCGCTTTTAGACAGGAATATAAAGCTTTGCTAAATGACGTTTTGAAGGTTATTAAGCGCATCTGCGAGTATTTTAGAAAGGACAAACTTCTGAATCGGTGTGTCGGCTGTTTAAATCAAAACAACAATGATTCGGAAAATAAGTCCAAAAATCATTCCCTGACGCACACTCAACGTGGAATTTGCAACATAAACTGCTTCAGTGATGTTCTATTGAAGACGTTCGAAGAATTCAGGGTCAGCTGCGGCAAAAATATTCACTTATATGCCACAAGAAAGGACCAACAACGAATCGCAAATTCCGACATACGCGCGCATGCCAACACTTGGGAGACTAGAATACATTGAAGACAACAGACTGTTCTCGATGAGGAAGGAGCCTATTATGAAACTGTAAACGCGATTATCTCGAAACAAAGGTTTTCAAATTCGGTGGCAATAAGAGCTCGAAAACGAGAAAGCCGATTTAGCTGCAGTTTGTTTTAATATATTCTTAACTATTTTCTTCAGTTTTGAATAGGGGCTTTTTGATTTTTGATGTAAACTAGATATTTCATAGCCGATAAAACACTGATATTTGGGTAAAAAATCAACGCTTGAAGCTTACAAAATTGCAATTTTGTCAATATTTTTTCCCCCAAAACCCACGATAAAAAACTGCTCTTGGGTGGGTGCTGTTAATGGAATCCCGTAGGATTTTTTGGTTTCAGAGAATTTTTTCATCGTCAGGAGTTGTTACCGTAATTCGCTTTGCTACAACATCGTCTTCAAAGGGCTGATACCATGCGTATAAAGTCGATATACGAGTATATGTGGGTAAAAAAATCAGATTTTGTACTCCATCGAACAATAAATAAAACCCTGTAAGAAACGTTTTGAAAAATATCTGTTCGGTCCACCACCGAACCATACTTCCCCCGACGTATTCAAATGCTGATTTCCTACAAATAAACAAGAAAAAATACACAAAGAATCAATATCAAATAAAAAACGAAATTCTCAAAACGTACCTAATTAAATATCCTGAAGTACTCCTCAAAGTTCCTATGATATCCACAAAGATCCCTCAATGACGTCACAAGCTGAAAAGAACAAAATATTATTAAGAAATTAATTAAACTCAATAAAATAATACAAAACTCACCTAAATTATATGTACCTCCAAGTATATATACAATTGGCATGTCAGTCAATTGACATTACGTCAATCAGATGATTTCGCCGCAACAATTGGTATAAACGTCGCTATGGCAACGCCATGAGGAGTACATCACTTCACCAACCTCAGCAGCTATAAAAAGGCGGCGAACGATAGCAAAGTCATCCATTTCCAAATCAGAGTTGATCTGATCAAGTCCTAAACCTTGGAGTCTGTTCTGAGCAAATCCTACTCCAAACCAGAAGTTAATTCTGAAATCCAATAGAAGTTAATTCTACATACATAAATTGAGGTTGACTCAATCCTACAAACAGAAGTTTATTCTGGCCGTCCTAAATACTTGAAATTGACTCAATCCTAAAACAGAAGTTAATTCTGGCCAAACAAATAATTGAGGTTAACTCAATCCTTATACAGAATTTTATTCTGGAATATTACAATTGAGGTTAATTCAACTTATCATATAGGAGTTTTTCCTAAACAAATACATTACTTGAGGTTGACTCAAAGTACGTCCGCTAGGAGTTAATCCTAAGGACTGTAAAGTGAGGTTAACTCAAACAATCACACAGGAGTTAATCCGACGGTGTAGACAACTTTATACAACTCTGCAACAAATAAATTCAGAAGTTGATTCTGATCAAAGTGGAAGGAACTCCCATCCCACACGGAGCAACACTCATAAACGCGCACAAGACTAGATTTGCTGCAGCTAAAAGGTACACACACGATAAACGTCATCAGTGCTGCCTTCATACCCTCACGTACCATCCCGCTAAAGCAGAGTAGCTGGTTACGTTTTATCAACATCACTTATTGCAGCAATACAAGTTTCTATATTCGTGAAAACATACACTCCATTATTACAACTCGACTGCCCTCACGTAGCAGTTCGAGCAAAAAACTACTCAACTGCCCTCATGTAGCAGTTCGAGCTAAATGTACTACTATTTGAGAGCAGAGTAAAACTTTTCTCATAAAACATGCATCTCGTGCCAAGATAGTAACATAGACTCTTCTTCTTCATTACAGGAGTAAGGAAAGAGCAACGAAGCACGGACCACTGCTACACCGCCATTTTAATTGAATTTGTTTGAATTGTTGTTTTATTTGAAGTTTTTATTAGGTATTAAGTTTTACTGAACTTGTGACTTTTAAATTAGTATTAAGTCTGAATTAAGAATGAATTGTGATATAGATGTAAGAAAATTAAAATAGAACAAATTAATAAATAAAATTTTATACTTTGAATTAAAAACTGAGTTGTCTTTTCAGAACCGGCACCCCGTCATACACATTATAATACCGCCCACTAGAGAGAATTTTCAATATTATTCATTTCAAGAAAAAAAAATTGTGAAATTCGGATTTTTTTAGCCTTGCTTGTAGGCCTACCCCCTTGTAATCTGAGTAAAGTAATAATTGTATTAATTAAACAAATTGTAAGAAAGAAAACGCTCGTATTGTCATCAACACTATTAGTGTTTGCTGAGGAAGGAACTATTAGTATCAGAAGTTATATTCGATATATATGAGTAGCTTTCTTTTAATAAATCCTGAAGCTTCGAACTATAGATACATGAAAACCTAAAATTTCGAGAATCTCTGACTCAAATTTTTGCTCTGTATTTAAGCATCTTAGTAGAACTAATGTGCATTATGAAGTAGGTAAGCAAGCGCTGTAGGAATGTTTTAGTAAATCAACAACATCAGCAAGAGTAGGTATATCGTGCAAATATGCTTTTCCAAATTATTGAATAACAGAAATCTGGAATTATCCGCAAGATATCCCTTTAACTTACATCTGCTTAACGCTACCTTTATATAGGTAGTTTCCCCCGTAATTAATTTTACTGCGGGATTCATTCACTATTTTCTTCATAATTTACTGGAAAATTTTTCTCACCTGTATTGAATGGGCATAATATTATAATTAACCTAAAAAAATACATAACACGAAAATCTATCAACAGTAATAAACAAGCTGAATTGAATGTTTTGTGACAGTGCTTTCCCAGCAGAATTCTAGTTCCATGCAATCAACAACCAGTTGTTGAATTTTCATAGCGACTACGTTTTTAAGTCACTTTGAAACACGAATGCAAGGAAAAATTATAAAAATCGAGCTTCAAAACAAATGAGCTATTTGTTAATTCGCCTGGAGAAGAAAAAATATTTAAATGAACACATTTAAAAGGAAAAATTAAAATTTTCACCCTTTTTATTGATGACTGAATTTTATAATGCTGAGCTGTTTTGGAAACTTCTCCTCGATAGGATCCTAGTGGATTTTAGAAAAATTACAGGCTTAGATCGGAAAACAACCAAAGGGAAAATCATAGTTCTCATTTGTGCAAATTCGACTTTTTTTAATCCCTCAATCGAAAAAGCACAAAATTTAGAGACAACAAATTGAAAGCTTCCTTGTGGGCAAAAATTTAATGTCAGACATAAATTCATAAAAATACATTTGAATTTAAAATGTCCATTTAATATTCATTGGAGAGTTTGGTGCTTTTCTACCAGTCCAGAATCTTTATCAAAGAGCCTTACTGTTTATAGTGAACACTCCATGTCATTTGAAAGATTTTTAAAGATTGTGATGTAAAAGTACACGATTTCACCGATTTCACTTTGAACTTTAATGTGCTGTCGACTAAATTGCACAGTTTTATTTGAACCGATGGATCAGAATCCAATGAATTTGACGAAATTTAATTACAAAGAGAATCTTTTAGCATATTTAATAGGATCTCGCCATTATGAAAAAGAATAGAAGAGTGAAATCTTTATGTGATTCTTATGTAGTACTTGGAGTTTTGTTTAAAAAAAAAAATAATGCCAGTGGACAGTGGAAGAAACATCATCCTATAACGAATTCCAACAGGATAAATATTTTTCGTGTTGAAATTGTCGAATAGATCTTAGAAAAGAGCTTCGAAGGAAAAAATCACGAAAATTACTGATGCTGAACGTTTGGAACAAAGTATACAAAGTTTTGGAATGGTCGAACAAAACAATGTTTCTTTAGACAACCTTATAATTCTTCAAAATTTAAAAAAATTCCCAGATGTACAAATTCTGATGTCATTCACAACGACTTGATAATTACAGTAATTGAAATTTAAAAATTGTAACTGCTACCAGATTTAATAAGTTGAAATTGTCGTTATTGTATTATGAGTCTCATTGTCTGATGCTAATAAAGCATAGATATTCTGAAGAAAACTCTTGAAAAAATTTATAAGTAAGGTAAATTATAATAATATTTATAATGTTTTATAAGATGCCCTGTGGAGATGCATCTGTGCCGGGTCGCACATTTCCGAACACTTGAATAACCACTTTGTAAACCTAGTAAAATTGATGCTAAATTCGCCTATACAACACTGTGCCGAACGCAGTTAGAAAGTCTTAGCTAAGTAAGTAGGTTTTTGTTGTTAGAAAAATAAGGAAAACAAATAACGAAATTAATTAGGCTTTTGTCAACTCTCGGGGAGTAAAATTATAATTAAATCATAAAGATTCAGTACATACTGGCCAAATCACGCAAAGAATCTTTTCCTTACATTTAAAATAATTATATAGCCATTTCTTGCAGAGAACAAATCCCAAAGTAGTCCGCTGGTAATCGGAACGACAGCCAAACTGAATTGGATAGGACCTACCTCCAGTACAGAGAATACAAGGAATTCATACACGCTCCACCATTTTGTCTGGACAAAATGGATGAAGTGACGTCCTTCACCCATACTAATACAGAGTGGGCCATAAGTCACTGAATATTGTATTTTTGATATAATTTTTTTATTTTTAATTTTGCTTCTCTTTTTATTTTTCGGTATTAGAAACAACGTTTGGGAGATTCATTAGCCATATATACAATTGGAGAACAAGTAAAAATTGTTGAGTTTTATTTTGCTAGTTAAAATTCAATAATTCAAACACAAAGAAAATTTCGAAATCCTTTTAACACCAGAAATGCGCCATCACGAAATCAAGTACGCAATCTAGTCGCTCGTTTTCAGTCATCGGGTTCTGTTTGTGACTTAACTCGGAGTGGAAGACCGCTTGAAGCACGAAGACAGTTTGGTGCGGAATAAGTGTGTTGTATTTCGATATATTTCAATGGGCATTATTCTCTCTCATGGACCACTAGATGTTCTAGAGTTAGTTAATTATAAGCATCCATACAAGATAGCAATCAGTCACTAATCAGCAGTCAAGTAAGAAACACATTGTTACGTTACTCGATTTGTGTTTTATTTAATAATCCCAGCACAACACCACAGAACATCAGCAAACAAGATTTATGGTCCGTACTTCTTCCAGGACAAAGATGGCAATGCATTGACTGTAAATGGTGAGCGTTACAGGGCTATGTTAGAACATTTTTTGTTTCCTGAACTTAATAACTCTCAAGAAATGTGGTTTCAGCAAGACGGAGCTACGTCCCGTACTGCTAGGGAAACAATGAATTTGTTGCGAACGGTTTTTGGTAACCGTATCGTTTCACGATTTGGAGATGTTAATTGGCCATCACGATCACCCGACTTAACACCACCAGATTGCTTTTTGTGGGGATATTTGAAAGATCATGTATAAGCAAATAAACCGCAAGGACTGCAACAACTAAAAGACAACATAAAAAATTAATATTGCGATTGATCAACCAGTTTTGGCATCAGTTATGGAGCAGGTACAGCAAAGAGCAGCAGCTTGCGATGAGGCTGATGGCAGGCATCTACAAGATATTACTTTTAAAATTTAATTTTTTATAAAACTCTTCATGATTAAAACCGTCTTTTGTAATCAAAATTTTTCATTTTCAAAAAAAAAATATATCAAAAATACAATGTTCAGTGACTTATAGCCCACCCTGTATATAGAAAAGTAAGAAAATCTCTCTCCTCTCTCTGTCAAATTTATTAATATATCAGAAATTCTCTTACTTTTCTATACATTAGTGGGCAGAGTGACGTCAGCTTCAATATATCAAAATTTAATGAGAATACCTTGTATTTTCTATATTGTGGGATCAACCTATCTCCATCCCGTTGAATCAAGCCATCACGATGAGCGGCAGGACTCCATAGTTTCTACGGATTCAATCATTTCAGACAGAGTATCACCGGGACAGTCTGAACTGCTGGTTCTCAGCCATTCGGCTGGCTCCATCGTTTCCGAAGGTTGTAACAGGGTGTTGAATACACAACAAAAGGTCCTAAAATGCTGAAATCCATAATAATGTGGTAAATTTATTAATACTTATAAAAAAGAAATAACAACCAAACTAAAATCAAGTCACAAAAAGGGTCCCATAAGCTGACCATCACACTTAACAACGTGACGGACCAGCTTATCTTTACACACGCAAAGAAAGTTGCTTCAGCACATGAAAAAGGCGACAAATAATGTCGAATTCCATGACAAATCTTATCCTCAGTAAAATTTTTTATGTTTTATAAATTCAAGCGCGCAACAAAGTAATGAAATGATAAAATGACGGGAGAATTCAAGTGCGCAACAAAAGGGGCTTTCGGCAAGCACTGTCTCAGTGACACAACTGAGACAAAACTTTGAGCAACCGGCTCAGTTGTCTCAGTTCAAACTAATCAGCTGATTTGCCAATTTTGACATTTAAATAATATTGACCACAGAAAGTGGATAGTAATAAATTGAGGAAAGTTTTGTTAGTTTATTCAAATAGCTCACTAAACTTTAATTAGTAATTAAAATCATAAAATAACGAAACTGAAACCAGAAAATTCAGTTTCATTTGTGTCAGTTGCTCTGTGGTTGCGCTCAATTTTTGTAGCTCAATATGGAACTAAGACAATACACCGAAAGTGCAGTCTCAGTGAGCCAACTGTATAGTAATAAAGCGACAGAACGGTGCTAGATATTTATGAAAATATCGGGTTCACCTCCGTCCGACTGGAAATTCTTGCAGGCATGATTAAACATGCCCAACGATAAAATATTTTCTCGGGGTAGAAATTCGAATTAAGCATTTCTTCAACCCTGATTATCAGCGAGTTGATTTTAATTAGAAAAATCGAATTAAAATCAACTTACTTCCGTTTTGAAACTTAGAGTGGACTCCTCGCGAAGATGTCGGTCTGACGAATAAGGAAATTAGTTTGCTAAATAACTTGTCTGTTGCTAAATAATTAATCTGTTAAAAAAATAACTAGTCTATTCAAGAAAAGTCGGTCTATTAAAGAATACTCGGATCGGTGTAATCGTGTAATAAAAAGTAGCTAGTTTATGGAAAAGAAAACGGGTCTGTTAAAAAAACACCTTTTGAACCATACTCCCAATTAAAGGATTTTAAATAAAAAAGGATTAGAAGAAGTTAATCTCGAAAGCTCGGATCGATCGCGTGTCGAATGTTTATGTTGAAAGTAACTAGTTCGTTGACACGGAAGTGGTTTATAGGAAATCAATTGATGGATCGGGAGATGATTAATTTGGAGAAATATAATTAAGTTAATGAACGAAAACTGGTTGACTGGTTCTGACTCCGGGAGAACTTTGGTTGTGAATTGTAAACATCGATTTAGTCGATTAGCTAAAGAAATTGAAAAAAAGCGAGAGCTTTGAATTGTACAGAGGCTCGCTGGTTTATTGTATTGTGTAAAAATTAAAGTAATATATACTTAAATATTAGTGAATAAAGGTAGTGTGAGATCTAGTCTCGAACGTAGGAGGGAGGATGCCGGTATAAAGGACAACTCAGTCTTAATAATGTCAAATATAACATTTTATTTAAACTAAAATTATTTGCTTAAAACTAAATATCACAGTAAATTCACAAATGTTAAATTAAAAAAAAAACTTTAAACAGATAACATAAAAATAGAAACAAATTCAAATTACAATTCAGTTTAAAATTCAATGACGTTTGAGTCCTACTATCTCCGTCGTTCCTTCAGTTCTGGAAAAAGAAGAAGAAAACGAGAATTTATTATCTGTTAACAGAATAAAGGTAGAAAGAAATGTTGATGCTGCTATTGCGTGTGAGCAGCAGGGTAGCAAAACTACTCCTTGCTTGCGCGTGAGAGCACAAGGGTAGCAAAATGCTCAGTGCTAGTGCGTGACAGCAGAAGGGTAGCAAAATTCTCGGTGCTATTGCGTGAAAGCAAAAGGGTAGCAAAATGCTCGGTACTATTGCGTGACAACACAAGGGTAGCAGAATGATCTAGATGATAACAATGTTGCAGATTAGTCTTTGTGGCAGAGTTATTATTCTGCTTATGTGTGGACAGGAGTATTGCAGATGAATCTCTGCGTAGAATTATTCTTCTGCTTAGGTGTGCGCACGAGTATTGCAGATTAATCTCTGCGCAGAATTATTCTTCTGCTTAGGTATGGGAAATGATAGGATTTTCAGATTAGTCTCTGAAATATAGAATTAATCTTCTATAATGGAGGTTGGGAATATTATTCTTGTTACTCGGATAGGTCTCGGAATCAGATGAACTCTGAGCCAAGAATGATCTTCTGCTGCACCTCGTCGACTTTATATAGCCGCTGTATTCGGTCATGAGCTCTTACCTTTTGGTGTTGCCCTAGCAAAGTTTGATGGACAAAACTGGATCAAATTGGAATTTAAATAATAAATAAGAATTTGCTTGCGGACACGCTACATATGTTATTTATTTGATGGGAAAACTGACCATCGACTTAAATGAATGGATGCATCACGCAGTAACAGTTATTCGATACTTGTAAACATTCCAGCAGACTAACCATTTTTTAGGTCATTTAACACACATACAACCACAATTAACTAAAAAGGAAAAATTTCACATTTCGCTAATGGTGCAATAATAATTTTCTTCGACTTGAAAAAAGCGATTGTTTTTGTTAGGTAATTTATAAAATTATTTTATAAAGCATTGCTGCTAAGTATTAGCAAAAAGTTTACACACATAAACCATACATCACATAATAGTGAACCCGCTACAATATTACAATGCAGTAGTACCTATACCTTTACATTCTTTGCCACTTGATATACATAAATCTGGGACGTGATTTCTGTGTATACAAAGGATTACTCTCGCAGCAGGATCATAGAAACATATCCATTTACAGATAGATTTACCAAGGTGGAGACCCGATGCACTTGAGAACTATACATACATAGATCAGACAGGAAAACGTAAACTTGCAGGATTACTTCTGAATTATTTATGTCCATTTTTCCAGATAACACAGATGCTTCTCGTGTAATTTTATTTATTATCACACTCATTTACATTTGAGTGATGGTTGTTCGTGGGAAAATGGAGTTCTCAAAAATTTTCTACCGAATCTTGCAATTGTTTTTTTAGAGAATGAACACATGAGATAAAATAAATATTATATTATATTAAATTATTAGATTTGGTTTTCGTAGTCCGCGTTGAAATAACTCTTGAACATCGTTCCAGCTACTTTAATGCGATGAGTGTAACAATTTAAAGAAAACATGGGTTCTAGTACTTCTAGCCATTCATTGACCAGGAAAGTAGCGAATACTGCAAATAATGCTCATCATATCAGAAACCTAAAGTAGGACGAACTTCTAAGACAGAGCTTAGTCGATTTCCCATTCCATTATTGAATAACAATTTAAAAATATTTATATAATGTGGCCCTTTCCACTATTAAACACTTATTCATATTCAATTCTAACAATTATTGATAGATTTATATATAGATAGTGGCTATTTCAATTAAAGATATGTATAAGTGCTCCAACTGTGGTCAGCGCATAGCTATGTACCATGATTTAGCATACCTAGTGTAATCGAAAGAGACTAAAGTATTCGGTTCGAGTCAACATTTTTTCGTGAACTTAATATTATAGTAGCAATGCACCGCATAGGTATGTACAATCGTATACTGTCCGCAAGCGAATGGAGTTGCTGAAAGATTACATCGCACAATCAAACCCGCATAAATTCCGAGCGATAGGTCCTCAAATGGAATGAGGAAGTATGATTTGTTCTGCTTGGGTATTAAAGGAAATTAAGCATGCGCGCGCTGACAGAGTTCGTATATGGACAAATCAAAAAAATATTAGATAAATTTAACGAAATCAAATGAAACGAGTGTAGGACCATAAAAGCGAAATATTCCATAAACACTCGTGACTTTAGAATTTGTCTTCGCCACCTTATGAAGTGATAAACGATTTAGGCAAAAAATTTATCATAGAAATTAAAAGTGAAAGCATTCCAGTTTCCATTTCCAACATTAACAAATGTGAGACGTAGTTTCTCTCCCAGAAATCGGCTTCTCGAGTTTTGATTACGATATGAAAGCCGTTACTTTTCCCAGTGGCGGATCCAGGATTCTTGTCAGGGGGGGGGGCAACTATTTGAAAACTGAACAACAGTTTGAAGACACTCGCCACCAATCGTAAAATCAAATGCACAAAATTCAAGCGAGGGGTTAAATCATTTATTTTGGTTTGAAAATGGTGGAAGTGTAAGATTTCCAAATCATCCATTTTAGTTAGTAAAAATGGGGAAAATATTTTGTTCAAATTGACGAATTCATCATAAATTGTAACTTTGCAAAATATAGAAATTAAAAATTTACATTTATTTAAAATAACAATCACGTATATAACTTCGTCGGCAAGTTGAGAAAGTGTGACTTCAGGAGATATCCTATGAAATGTGATGCAAGACACAGCATAACAAGATTGTGATAAAAAAAGGAATTAGGGAACCTGAGGACAGTGGCGAAGGTGCTGATGTATGTCAACCTTAAACTTTTACAGACTGTGTGCCATAAGAAAAACAGAAGATGATAGACTGTTCGACGTTCTCACAGTTCGGGATAAAAAATCATTTTTACTGTACGGCCGAAAGTATTTTGAAGCAGAAAAGGATGTGCACGGCGAGTATTGCATGCAGAAATCAGGGGTCAGACTAGACATTTCATCAGAACATTGACCATGCATGTAGCGGTAAAGGAGCGAAAGGCAGCCAACAATGAGGCGGTGCTCGAGTGAGTCGCTATGACAAGTTATTGATAAATCGCCAATGATCTTAACGGTTCTCTTTTGGACAATATCCAATGAAGCTAAGAATGTGAGACCAGCCCCGGTCCAGATATGGGTCTAGGTTTAATATAGGACTTCTAGAAGAGCGCTAGATTTGATGGGCTGAAATATTTCTTACACCTTTTCAGAAATCCAAGATATTTCGATGTTTATTTGGCAACAGAGAAGATGTGAAATGTTCAGTTTAACCTACTGCAAATAAAAATGTCAAGAATACATAAGTACGGTGCTCAGTACTCCATCAACAGAAACGGGAGTGGAAAAATTATGATCTTGTTTTAATGAGATGAGACTATTTTGGAACTTAGATGCACTGAATTGAATGCGATTCATTTTGCCTGCAGCGAGGATATTATCAAGGTGGTTATTCAAGGGTCTAATCTTGCAATCTTGTTTGACAGATGTGGCATTTCCTCTGAAGTCCGTAAGACTATCAAAGGAGTAAGCGAAATCAAGGGTACTGTCATCGGCAGAATTATGGATTGGATTGAAATTAAGGGAAAGCAGATCATTAAAGAAAATTGAGAAGAGAGATGAGAGACAACAGAGCACTGAGGCACATCGGCATTAATTGGATGAAATTTATATGTAACGTCATCTAATATAATCCGTATTAAGCGACCAGAAAACACACTGAACATCCATAATAGAAGAGAACGTGAGAGGTCAAGTGCTTTAAGTTTGGCTAAAAGGGCTGAATGCCATACTCTATCAAAGGCTTTTGAAATACCAAGGGCAACGATTTTAGACTCACGAAAATTGTGAAGACTATGGTTTCAGCGTGCCATGAGAAAAATCAGCAAGTCTCCTTTGAAAGAATCGAAATGATTGCAATTGGTCCCTTTCTTGAGAATAAGCTGAAGCTAGTTTCCAAGCAATTGGAAATTTTCCTGTGGAATAAGACAAGAAGAATAGTTTTCGCAGAGATTTAAACAAGAATGAGACACAGTTTTTATTTAACATGGGCTTGAAACTATCAGAGCCTGCAGCTATGGAGACATTCATCTCCTTAAGAACCTTGAAGACATCTCCTGTACGGATATGTATTGGCTCTTGTACACATCCGCACGGGAGATGCAAAACAGGTGTCTGTGAAGTAGGTGGAAGACGAGAATTTGAATTGAATCTATCAGTCAAAATATTATCATTATTCAGGGAGTCAACAACCACTTCATTGTAAACTAGTGAAGGAATAGAGGAACTGCTGAGGTTTTTCCTGATGGTTTTGACCAAGGATCAGAAACCTTTTCTGTCTTTCCAAGATTCTTTGTCTAACATTCTGATCAAAAAGATATTTTTTCTCTCTGGATAATGGTCTGGTCAGGTGTTCCGTGCAGTGCTTGATTGCATTTATCGGTAAACCAAGAGCGATTTTGCTGTTGTTGAGATCTGCTGTGGGATACGGGTTTTGGCAAAACCCTCGAAAATACTACCCAAACCATGAAACAGAAATCTATATGTGTGCGTTGGGAGTCCGTCCTCAAAAATTTTCTATATTGATACCAATGGAAATGCTGCTAGTGACAAACGGTATAGTGGGAGATTAGCAGTGTGGAATGATATGATCATTTAATGTTTCTGATGCATTTCTTTACAGGGCTTATGCAACTTTTTTGTGGTTTTAGGCTTACGAAAAATAGGATTTCTTGTTGAAGTGATGTTGAAAATTTGAGAAAAATCTATGTTCAACATCGAAAAATTTCATAATATCGCATGAGCCGCCTTATTTATATTTCATTGAAAAATTAATTAATTTAATTACATAAATCAGGAAAATTAATGGATAATGAAAAATAAAATGTTCGAGACAAGTCGCCATAATTTAAAAGATTTGAACAAACCGAAAAACATGCTGAAATTGCAATGTTCGTGTGTAATTTGCTAGAAAATGGCTGCTCAAAGAGTATAAAACGGAGGTTTTCCTTAAAGATATTCTCATTATTTAGGCAGCGATTATAAATGCAACAACATACGATCAACTAAATAACTATTTTTTTTTTATGGAAAATTACTTTGTAGTAAATTTACCCACGGTACGTTGTTTATATGCGAAAATTTAGTTTTCCAGTGGTATTAAAGAAGATTTTTGCAATTGGTATTTAACAATAATTAACAAGATAAGTATTTGTGTACTTGATTGACAATTAATTTAATATTTTTAATTGGTGGCAGTTTTCATAGATTGAGGTTCCTTCACATAAAATTAAACATATGCAGGGACAGCACTTTAATTACACATGGGAAGAAAAAGTTTAATAAACAAAAAATAAAAAAGCGAATTTAACATTAGAGTCTGATTCGTATTAATTACCGGCCACGATTCGGCATATTAATTGCATCTGCGAATAGGCATTTAGAATAAGTACAGTAATTTGATTACGATTAAGAGGAAAAAAAGCCTGTGAAGAATTCGCAGGAGCATACGCAATATATGCGAAACAGATATTACTGAACACAAGCACACATATATTTTCAGTAATCTACCTGAACGCAATGTATTTCTCGATTGCAGCTACGTTACACCACAGGTATAGTATATAAGTATGGGAGAAAATGAAAACCAACGCAAATGAAGAAGAGATTTTAATAGATTTGTGGGCGAAGAAAATTGAGCGTTTAAGACAACCACATATCTAGGGTTTTTCATAATTGGTCCGCATAACTCAAGGATTTCATAGCTGTGGTGGAAACAAGCAAACAATTTACGGTGTAGGAGGGCGTAAGACGCGTCCTTTCGCCGGCAGTGGGGGCTTAAGAGGAGTCAGTAACAAGATTTGTAAGTTTCATACATTTTTCTGGCAAACTATTTATAGAAGAATAATAATTTTTATCTTAAATATCTTAAATTAAAGGTAATGAAAAAGTCTAGTAAGTAACGGAAAATTTTAAAAAAACATGTATTTGAATGGAGATTTTAGCTCGGAAACTTAAAAAATTGGTAAAAATTCAAGTTTTTCAAATCAAATTCCTGTTAGTAGATATCCTCACTACATTATATTAGAAAGATAAAGCCTGGATCTAGCAAATAATGTCGATTTTTTTATTTTGGGTAGCGCTTTTTATAATTATTTCACTATAATATGTACAACCTACCTACTACCGGTATTTCACCGACGAGAAATTGCAATATTTCATTGAAAATTGTTGAAATACAAAGCAAAATAGTATATTTAAAAATTGTTAAAAATTTCCAATATATTTCAACGGCAAATATTCAGGACACAAACCTACGTATAGTAACTTTTATTGCCTACAGGCTCGCTGGTATCTAAATTGAAACTTTTGCTGAGTACTGACTCCTCTTAAGATTGTTAGTATTTTTTCCACTTTACACTCCGTACCTTTCTTTATATACACCCCATCAAGGTGAAATATAGCTCAGATGCTAGCAAACCGTAATGTATGACAAGTGAGCCTTCCTGTCACCTTCCGTAGGATGTCAAATTCAAAAAATTGGAAAAAAAAATCTTAATTTTTTCCAATTTTTACGATTTTCCCGCCAAAATACATAATTACTATACAGGTTTTTTACAGGATTAGAAACCGCTGATACCATTAATTTTACTGTACACATGTCGCTACGTAAATGCAGTTGTTTTTGAGAAAAACTTAATTTTGTGATGCACAATTTCATTAATTTTGATCATTTTGTTAATTGTGCGTGGAATTGCATAAAATTAGGGGTAATTTATATCACCAGTAGAAAAATTAATGAAAGTGTATATTTTAAAAACAAGTTTATCTAAAAAAACGGTTGCATTTGGGTAGGCACATGTGCACAGTCAAATTGAAGGAATTTTTCTCCTAATTTTTTGAGTTTGACGTCCTACAACTTCCGACGAAGGTGACCTGAAGGCTTATTGGGCATTCATTGGAAAGCTTAGACAGTTTGCTATCATCTGAGATGAATCTCACAGGGAGTAAAGTGGAAAAAATACTAAAAATTTTAAATTCCCTCTACCGCCGAAACGACGCATCTTACCACCTCTTTCACCATATAAGTTTTTGTTTGTCTTCACCTCAGCTATTAAACCCCTGAGTTATGCGGACCGATAGTGAAACACCCTATATAAAGAAATGGGAAAAGGGTTAGTAGACAGAACCACTTTCTTCTCTCCAGAAGAAATTAAAATTAAAATCAACAATTATACATGCATGCATAAGTATACTTAAGCCCAATGCAATGTGCAACATTTACTGAATATGTTTTTCTTTTCAGCAGAAGACAGGAGACTCAGAATGCTCACCAAGTAATTAGAAACTTTATTTTAAAATTAACTCTATTCTCGAAAATTTTATATTAAATAATATCGAAATGGTGGTAGAGGATAGTATTGTAGAAGGTACAAAAAGTCAATCGCTTTAAATAATATGCAGTTTATGTTCCTACTTAGTTATTTATTTTAAGATTAAAATACCAGTACGTGTTCTGCGAGAGGTTTGAAAAGATCGCCATATACTTCATCATCACCGTCATCACCCTTTAGCTGCTGAGGTGGTTGCCGCAGAATGTAAATTTATACCCGTTGCTGCAATCTCGCAGTTATCATCAACATCAGCACAATCGCAATCAGTACCACCTGAACAAATCTCTGCATCACATATGTCACCAGCTCTCAAATGCAATTATAACAAGTGAAAAAGCTATAATTGGTGTAAGACCAATTCTTATGATACCCTAGATGAATGCACGTATGAAATTTCGTATGGTCACCCATTTGAGCAATTTTGATTTTTTGCATTGGTTTCTCGCATATATTTCTAGAACGGCTCGTCGGACAGAAAAAATGATTTTAACAAATTTTATAGGATTTCTTATTCTGAAGAAGTTTTTAGTACAATAAAAATTTCTAGGACTGATCGTTTTCAAAGTATATGTAAAAAACCAAAATTATTATATGGCAACACCAATAAGGTGTTGCCCGATTTATCCCATTTTTGAAATTTTATTTGCTGTTGCTATGAAAACACAGTGTACCAAATTTCAGCTTTCTATGTCGACGTTGTCTCAGGTAGTGTCCAAATATATCGTGGAAAACGAAATTTTTTTATGGCAACCCCACGAAGGAGTTGCCCGATTTGTCTCATTTTCGAACTTAATTTTACTTTTTTTTTTAATGTCCGTGTACAAAATTTCAGCTTTCTAGGTGAACGCCTTCTCGAGTTATCGTGCGCACGGACAGACAGACGGACGGACGGACGGACGGACATGCAAAAATCAAAATAACTTTTAATATTATGCGTGGGCGTCCAAATCATTTTGCTCTACCATCATTATTTCGTGGTGTTACAAACGGAATGACAAACTTAGTATACCCCTATAGATTTCTTCTAGGGTATAAAAAGGAAAAAGCATTTCATTTCCATGAGTTCGAAAGAAATAATGAAACCATTTATCAGAAAATACATCTTACTAGAAATAGTGGCGAAGAATTAGTTACAGAAGAAAGAAGAAGAAGTTTCTTGCCAATAACTGAGATTTCTCTTTCATAGAAATAAAGACTGAAATTTATCGTGTTTCCTTACCTAGAGATTCCATTATTGCATTTTGAATAATCTCTAAGGCGGGATTGTGGTCACTGATGACGGTGCTATTTTGAGGTTGTTGTTTATTTCGACCAAACCAATTGAAACAATATCCATATTTGTTTTAGCTTTACTAAATATTATACCTGTAGTCGACTAATGCCAGAAGCACAGTAGAATAGCAACCTTCATAATTTTTGTAATCGATTGCACCCTCTGCTGAAGGTCTACTTTAAATATAAAAACCATCTCAATAGTAGAATATCTAAAAAAAAGAAACTATTTCGGGCTTTATAATAACTATATTAATTTTCCAACTACACTAAGCTATTGTAAAATCCATTTAAGGATCATTCTCTTTAAAGAATTAAATTACTTACTTCCAGAATTATGGCCGTTTAAAAGTAACACTATAACGCCATTTCAGAGAACTCTGAATTCGCATATATCGCAAAGTATGCAGGCAAATACGCTGAAAATTGGGATGGTATCTCTAAAAAGAACAAATCTCTAGAGACTCTTTTGGTCTCCGGTCTCGTGTCGTGTATTTTAAGCCAAAAAAGGGGTGATTCCAATATTTAGTCGTACTTTAATGTAAAAATATACTCCTAAATGAAATCAACTTTTCTACTGTTTTTTTCGTGTATTTATTCAGTTCAGTAAGCCTTGCATTACGTAGAATGAACTGAAAATGGCACTTCACATTACAATTTAAAAAAAAAAAACAATTTTGAATTAAAGCACTTGTTTTGCTCTAATTAGGAGTAAAATATACATTCATCACAGTACAAAATTTTTGTCACAACCTCGTAAGCAGTTGACTAATTTGTCGTACTTTTAGGCGTGAATTCCGACATTAATTCATTGCAAATTCATTTTAGTTTATTTTGTGGTTAATGAAAATGATAAATAAAAATGAATATGTATGTGTATATAAAAGTACGACAAATTTGATGTTAAATATAAAAATAGGTATACAAAAATATACGCCTAAGCTACGATAAAGAGATCAGAATCACCCCCCTGGAGGGTGATTCTGATCTTTTGTCGTACTTACCTGTCAGAATATATGCCTAAGGAATGAATTGCTTTTCTTCTTCCTTTTTTTGTTATTCAACTTATTCAGGTTGTGGTGAACTAAAAATGAACAAAACATGACACAAATTAATCACTTTGACCGTCAAGTGAAATTTTGTAAAAAGTCATGTACACTTTGACAATAAGGTAACTCAGAAAAGTCCTCATATCATAATTATACAGGAAGTGTACACAAAATTTCAGTTACTGAAATTCAATGCCTTCTAATTTCTTAGCCAGCCAAATATATGTAGTTAAAAATAAATTTTTGTATAATGCCTTTATGAAGAAGTTGCGCTTATCCACGGTTTTGTGGATTTTTGCTATTCGATTTCTTGAATTTGCGTTTAATTTTTTCTTCATCTATATGGTTTTATTCTGGGCGACTCGAGTTCAGTAATAAGGTCCAGCACAGACGACGTACTGCCAAGGCATCTCAAATTCTATTGCGTATTTACCATACATACATAAGAAATGTTAACAGATTATATTCCTTATAAAAACTTTTTATTTTTCAAATTTTCGCATGTTCCGGACATCAGTGATGGTTGCAAAATTAAATTTATTATTATTTAACCTCATCCAAGATTCCGTTAAAATTTAATTACTGTTGGAAGTGATGCGAATTTATTGTCTTCTTTGAGTGGCTTATTATTCATATCAACGTTTTCCAACATTATTAGAGCCATAATTGGTCTCTCAATTTGATTCTTTTCCTTATTAAGCAAAGAAATCGTGCTGTTTTTCATTAAATTTACCGGAATTACAAATGAAAAAAAGGAGCATCTATACGAAACAATTCAGACTTTATGGGACCTTTTTAGTGAATTGCTAAAAATTATAGTTATTTACAGTCTCTCATTTTTGCTCTGAAATATATTTAATCCGTTTTTACAAAAATAATTTTAACAAATTCAAAAATATTATTGAATTTAAGCTCTTTCATTGCTCTAATTA
The DNA here is from genome assembly GCA_963930735.1 of Dioctria linearis. NCBI lineage: Eukaryota > Metazoa > Arthropoda > Insecta > Diptera > Asilidae > Dioctria > Dioctria linearis. The sequence goes on from OZ005741.1 coordinate 238,721,938, forward strand.
GGTGTAGAATATTCATTTACCACAGTATAAAATTTTTGTCACAACCTCATGGGCAGTTGACTAATTTGTCGCATATTTGGGCGAGTTTTTTGACGTTTGCTCACCGAAAATTCATTGAACTTCATTTTGTGGTACATAATAGCGAAGACTAAAAATGAACGGTGTTGAAATAAAATATAATAAAAAAAACTATTAAAATAAATAACTTTTGTAAATAAAATTTACGAAAAAGTAAAAAATAATGTTTTTCTTTCTCAGTAATATACACAAGAAAAGTTTAATTGCAAAATAAGAAAACTCTGATTAAGTCGTAAAAGTTTGGGCATCCACAACTATAATCACAGTTGTCTAACTGCAACTCATGCCCAAACTTTAAGATTTACTCTGAGTTGTAGCATTTCTTATATTGCAATCAAACTTTTCTTGTGTATATCACTGAGAAAGAAAAAAATTCTTTTTACTTCTTAGTGCATTTTATTTACAAAAGTTATTTATTTTAAAAACTTTTTTATTATATTTTATTTTCTTCTTTTTAGTCATTCTCTCGAAACTCGAAAATCGACTGTCGAAACTCAACTTTCGAAAATCGACTCTCGAAACTCGACTCTCGAATCTCTACTCTCGACTCATATCACACACGGCACAAATTGAACAGCCTCAAGGGTGGTAGTTACCACCCGCACCCCAAGACCCAAACACGTAAGAACATTTTATGCCATCTAAATCACAACACCCCATGTAATTCCATACACGCTAGGCGTTCAGGCGCTCAGACACAAACTTTCTGAGTCTGGGGTCTGTAAGTTGATAGAAAGTTATTAAAAAAAAGTACAACAAAAGTGAGGTGAATATGTTAAAATTCACGCCTAAGAAGTACGACAAAAGATCAGAATCACCCTCCTAGTCTCCATGTTCGGTCGCTGCTCTCCAAAGTTTGTTAATTTTTGGTCTCCGGACTCTGTTTGTATCTTCTGCCTACAAACTGTACTCGGAAAGGAAAAGGGATAGAGTGGTCTGAGTTTGATAAATTATTATATCGAAAGGCTTTTGTTAATTTTTATTGAATTTCTTATAGGGTAATTCTATTAAAAATCTATCAAAATTCGCACTTTTCCAACCCAACCAATTTCCTTCTTCTTTTGTTGAAAGTAAAGTTTTTTCCTGAGATGCATGCTGGCTGAATTAAATTCAATTATTTTTTTTTTTTAATATTAAAACTAATAATGCTGGTAAATTATTAAAACCTCAAGTTGGGATAGTAATGGGTTTAGGCAAGAGGATTCTTTTTGTCAATAGAGCTATTTTTGAAAAAAAAAATAATATCACGCAAATTTGTTGTTAAATTTTTACACTAATGATATAATTTTTTTAGGCTTCTTCACTTTTCTCATGACAAGGGAAGCATAAATATTGAGATAATTCTTTCGTGTATAAGCTTCGAAGACGTGTCTGTTGAAACTTTTTTCTTATTATCTCCAAAGAACTAATTTTTAATCTCCAGAGACAAAAGCCTCTATATGCCGGAGAGTAAAGACGAAAAGTCTATCACCGTGTACCTTTACCTTAAGGCCTTTGTTCAGGCCTCACATAGATATGTAGGATCCCACGATGAACTTCCTACTATAAAAGATGTTCACAAAGCTTTAATGTAGCAAGCTATTCATTCGGCATCTGGTATAGCCAAAGTGACAACATCATATTCTGAAATTGAAATTGTAATTTTCAAATATTCATCCATATACATAGATTTTGCCGACGGCATTCACATAGTCACAGTGCGCGTGTGCCCGTGTAGATGTTTAAGCCAGTGTGTGGTTATCAAATTCAGACAAATGTAGTGTTAGTATATAGTAAAGTGATGGATACACATACTGTTAAATATAAAGTTTTAAGTGTGGTGATTGTGATAGAGACACATTGTGAAATAGACACATACATTTATAAGTTAGCGACAGACAAACACAATTAAACAATTAAATAAATTGCGGTGATAAAGGACACACATAATGAGTGAAATTAATATAAATAATAAAAATCTCGGGCTTGAATCCGAAAAAGGGGCACTTATGGCCGCTATTGACAGCAGCCTAAAAAGGTTGTACACTAAGTACGAACTAGACCTCCAGGAAGTCACCATACAGGAAGGAGCAAGAAATTTGTTCGATGACAATGTCACGTCGCCACCTGATGTTACAGACGAAACAGCCACCGATGTGGAAATGACCAATGACGCAACCGAGTCATCTTCATCGAGTTCGGACTCGTCTGAGGATGAAAACAATTTCGAGATCGTGGACAACAACAAACGAAGAGCAAGGAATAGCCCAGAGACGTCTCCTCAATCTTGCAGAGCTCCAGCCAAGAGGAAGCCATCAGGATCAAAGCAGCAACCATTCAGGGAGGAGAACACTGGTGGATTTTACCAAATTCTTGGAAACTGGAACGAATTTGAGATCCGGGCCAAAGAAACTGCGGCCAAGGTAGTAAAGGCGGTGAGACCCCCACCAATTGTATGCCAGAATCTGAACGGCAGAGCATTCAACAGCAAGCTAGATAAGCTAGAAAGCAGACCCAAATTTTACATAAAGACGGCAAAGGGCACCAAGTGCAATATTAAGCCAATCTCACAGGACGACTACAAGACGCTATTCAGCATTATCAAGGACATCGGTGTGCAGAGCTATACGTCCACGCCTAAGTGTGACAGGACAACGACACTTCTACTGAGAGGAGGTCAGCATACAGGCCGAGGATGTGAAGGCAACACTCGTAGAAAAATTGCGTGGATTCACAATTAACTCTGTGACGCATTTTAAAACGCCCAGGAGCAAGGAATCGAATTCCTTCGTAATTAGTTTCGGATCTAATTACGATATTAAATTTATAATGGCCACAAATCGCCCTCTGAACCAGATCGTTTACTGGGAAAAATACCGCGCTTCTGGAATTTCCCAGTGCAAACGTTGCCAGACTTTCGGCCACGTCGCGAGGAACTGCGCGGTCGACTACAGGTGCGTGAAGTGTAAGAATGTACACTTACCAGGACAATGCGAGCAGAATAACGAGAAGGAAGGTGCCCCATACTGCGTCAATTGTAAAGCTGAAGGACATCCAGCCAGGTATAGAGGTTGCCAGAAGTACAAGGAGGTAGTAGAACAACGTGCCAAGAAGACTGAGGAGCGTCGCCAACGTGAAGACTTCGTGAAGGAAGCCACAAGAAACTACGTGCAGCCAGGTAAGTCTTTCGCCCAGGTAATCTCTAGGAACACGTTTAATAATAACAATTCTGTTAAACCCACAGCTCCCAAGCCCCAAGCAGTACCTAGGTCTACCCCCAAGGCAGCTCCTAGAAAACCCAGAGTGTCAGAAATTGACGATTTCTGCACCAAAGAAGAGGTGAAAATAAGTAACCTTTCCAATATGGAATGCACTGCTGTCAAGTTAGAACTTCGTGACAACGAGTCTCTTCTCTTAATCGTACTATATAATAGATGCCACGCCACGGGAGCTGATAATCAGAATAACATGAACAACATGGCTCGAATCTCGGACAATTTCACTTACACGGAGCTTGGTGGTAATTTCAACGCCAGGCAGTTGAACTCTCAATCACCCCCAGCGCAACTTTAAATATTTTAACTTCTGACCCTCAAGCCACAACTTCACTCAAAGACGTCGACTGGCAACAATTTCAATACAGGCTCTCTCAGTTCCTTGCAGGAAATCTCCCTGACTTGCAACGGAATCTCACGAACTTGGAAATCGACTTCCACATTGACTTCCTCAACAACGCCATTGAAGGAAATCTCGCCTTCTTTTCTATTGTAGTGCCGAGCAAACACTACAAATACAAAAATCTCCCACCCCAACTGCAAAAATTATATAAATTTAGGCAGAAACTTCGAAAAGTACTTAACCGCATTTTTCACGGAACCCTTAATAGCCACAACCCAGCCTACAGAACCGTGCTATCGGAAATTAATTGCCTGTCAACAATTATTGAGGAACAAACGAAAATGTTTCTCGATCAAGAGTTTAGGAAGCAACTGGCCTCCATTCAACCCGGTCCACACTGCTTTCAGGACATAAATAGGATCTGCAACAGGAAAGCGCAACTCCCCAAAACGATCTTAAGTGGCTCGAATGCTTACAACCTTCCCAACGAAAAATGCAACGCCTTCGCGGAATATTTCCAATCCACTTTCAAGACAACTCATCTCTAAGCGATGCCAATTTTAGGATCATTGTCGACTCGACCGTTGAAGACTTCACTGCACAGGCAGTGGGTTTCTCTGCCACAATCTTTAATTCCACAAACATGTCCTTAAATCCGGATGATTTAAGCATCTTTTCAAATCCTGCTCACGTTTTCGCCCTAATCAGGACTATCAGAGGTAAAAAGTCCGCCCGCCCAGATCACATCTCAATCAAAGTTATCAAAAACCTCCCACTCATCGCCAAAGAATTTCTGACAATTATCTTCAATAATTGCCTCAATAATTCTTACTTTCCTGATGTCTGAAAAACCGCGCGCATAGTTCCAATTCACAAAAAAGGAAACTCGAAAAACCTTAATGAGTTCCGCCCAATCTCTCTTCTGTCCAACCTGGGCAAACTTTTCGAAAAAATAGTCCGCCAACACATTGAAAATACCTGCCTCGACCTAAATATCATTCAGTTTGGACAAACGGACTAATTTTCAAAATTATAAACCTCGAATTCTCGCCTTATCTCACTCGGGTTATACATATCATTCTCTCATCTCGGATTTTCTACATAGAAATTGAGAATGTCAAATCTCAGGCAACATCAGTCAGTGCTGGTGTCCCCCAAGGTTCGGTCCTCGGGCCAAGTCTCTTCAATCTGTTCACCTATGACCAGCCTGCCAACGACTCAAATTCCACCACACTACTTTATGCTGATGACTTCTTTACGTACGCCCGCTCCATGTCATCCAATTTCGCTGCTACCAAAGTGGAGCGGCATATCCTCAAACTTGACGAGTTCTACAGAAAGTGGGGCATCGAAATTAACCTTAACAAATCTGAAATGATTTGCATCCGAAACCCCTCCACAAGGGGAAGTCCCAACCTCGCCACACGAGCCAACAACATCGAAATTGAGGTCAAAAACGAAAAGCTCCAGCCTTCAAAGAACACCAAATATCTTGGTGTCGCTTTCAATAATCTGTCGAAATTCAACAATCACGCCAACCTAAACATGTGGAAAGCCAACTACGCTTACTCCCTACTCAACCCCATTATCAGAAGGAGAAACGGGCTCCCTAAAGATACAAAGCTGCTTATATATAAACAACTCGTCCGCCCAATCATCTGCTATTGCTTCCCCATCTGGCACACCATTTCGCCATCCTATATGAAGCAAATTAGCGCTCTCGAAAGAAGGATCTTAAGGGCATGTACAGAAGTGTACAGGAAACCTGACGGACACTACTTTCCCAACACCTTTTTGAATGACAGTGCAAACATCACTCCAATCGAGGACTATCTCCTTCTCTCGCGGTCAAACAACTTAAGAAGATCTCTCAACATCCTAACCCCCTCATAAGCCAGCTTTCAACGCACGCAACTTCAAGTTGAAAACTTCCACTACTTATCACCTCTTCACCTAATCAACTCGGAAAGAAGAAACATTTATTATCTGGACGAAAGATTTACTTTCTCCACTAGTACAGGAAGTCACCATCGTGGATAGGACAACATCCAGGCATCTCGATCATAGTGGGATTTATCAACGCTGGACCATTCCGAACTTTCGGGTTATTTCGCACCATGTTGGAAGAAACCCCGGTCTTCAACTCACAACAAGTTAGAGAAATCTATAACATTCCACAAGTTTCCACTCCCATCCAACTTCCCTATTCCTCTAAATCCCAAAATTATCAAATAACAGAAAAGAACACAGCTTGCCGTCGCGCAACAGGCTATAATAATTTCGACATCGTGTAACCTTAAGTTAATATAAATTCGAACAATTAAAGTGTAAAGTGAATCAAAGACAAAAGTGAATTCTAGGCCAAAATTAAGGCCTGTATAAACATTTTCAAATATCCCGGGATATCGGTTCGGTTATAATTTCGCCATAACTCGTTTTATTTCGTTAATCGCGTGTGAAGAACACTTGAACTTGAACTTGAAATTAATGTAGCAAGCAGAATAATATTCCCTCGATGTACTTCCAGCTTCACGTTGAATCTACCTTAAATAGAAAAAGTAAGACACAAAGTATCACTCAAATCAAATTATAAAAAAAAATACTAGAACATGTATACTTACCGCCATATATTTACAAGTTTGTGATGACAGCCAGTGACATTACGTCAGCCAGCTATTTTCGCCTCAAATTAAAATCAAGCAAACGACGAAAGGGCAACAGCAAGAGGCGAAATAGACATAACTGGTTATAGCGGGAATATAAAGCCGACGAAATTCAGTAGATGGCACCATTATTTTGCCAGAGTTGATCTGTATCAGAGCTGATCTGAGTTTAGAGAATCGTGTTTCCTAACTACAGAAGATAATTCTGGTCAGGGATAACATGAGTTTCCTATCCCTTTATATAGAAGATAATTCGGATCAGAGATAATCTGAGCTTCCTATCCCTTTATACAGTAGATAATTGTGATCAGAGATAATCTGATCTTTCCACAGAAGCACGAGCAAAGGCATTTTGCTACCCTTGCTCCCTCACGCATTATCAAAAAGCTATTTCTTTATAGAAACATATTGATACCACTTTGCGTACAATAAATCTATATTCAGAGCATACTTAAGCTCCAAATTTTTACCCCACAAAATTTATTCATTCTGTTAACAGAAAATTTATTCTGTCTTCTTTTTTTGTTTCAGAATTGGCATCGGCAAGTACAGTGACGTCGTTTTGACAGTACAAAACTTGAACTAAATTATTGAATTTGGATTTTTTTTAACTGAATTAATTACTTGGGGTAAGTTAGGTTAAAACTTTGAATTATTTTGAATTTGTGATATTACGTTAAGCATATTGAATTATATAATACTAAAGTTTTGATAAAATTTTATATTTGAATTGTTAAAAAAAAAAAAAATTGAGTTGTCCTTTATACCGGCTCTCCTCCCTCATGATCGAGACTAGATCTCACAGCCTTCAAACATTTTAACTTTCAAAAAAATATCAGTAATGGTCGAATCGAAAATGTTGGACGACTTTGCTTCATTCTACGACATTTCTACGAACAGAGCATAGATTTCTATTATCGCAGTAATAACATTCCGTTAAATCATTAATTGTCGTACCTTAAATTCATATTATACCTGTAGCTATCATAAAATAACATTTTTATCAGCCCAACGAAAATTCTGGAAAAGAAACTTTCAATTTCTGAAAGGAAAAGGCACTTAACTCTGTATCCTCCAAACCCCGATTTCATCACAGCGAAATATTGTAATCATATATGAAGGCATCTGAAGTATATCAGTTTCAGTAGGTATTGTTATGAACATAAAGGCAAAAAACAGTACTTTATTCCTCTGCATATGTAATCTCATAACTCTTTGGAATAACTGATGATGCTACATGAACACTTCACGGGAAAATTCCGGAAAAATGGCCAAAGAAAATTTATTGAGCCACGCAACGTATAAAAATGATTTATACGTCCCATACAACCTTTATAAGAGGCTGAAGCTGTGAGGTGGATTAAACTACTTAAAATGATACGTGCCATGAATCTTTAGTTCCATGTGGATATGTCAGTATTCACTTGATATCTAGCAAATTAAATGGGTCGTCAAAGTAATGTGTCTATCTTAAGATATCTTTCCTGCATATATACATACTTATAGGCAGTTATATACTGTACACAGCTAGAAGACAGTTTAAGATTATACAAATGAAATTCCCCTCAGGTACAATTACAACATAAGAAGGATTAGAAGGGATAGATATAGTTAGAGCATGTGAAGTTTTCGTAAGTATTACAATTCATTTGCAATTAAGGGATAATCCATGTAATACGTAAGTATTGCCCAGCCTATGTATAATAATTAGTAAATTAGTAAATTTTTAGATACATTTTTTTCCAAAAAGAAATATTACAGAATTTGTACAATAATAATTCAAATAGAAGAAATTTTCAAAATGTTGTACGTACGTTAATTATAATAAGTATTCTACATAGCCTACTACCATGCCATCCGTTCGCTGGATTAAGTTGTTTCTCTAGTCATGAAAAATTTAAAAAAAACATTCTACAGTTATTAGAAAAAGAGAGCGGCATGGTAGTACTTTATGCAACGTAGTTACGTAGTAATTAAAAAGTTTTAATTGCTTATTTATTTTTTTAGAATGAAAGCTACGGGCTAATAATAATTAATCGGATACTTCTCCACACGGAAGTATCCCAGTACTTGTTTTTTTTTTTTTTAATATAATTAAGCCAAGCTCAGGGGATACCCTATGACGCAAAGTACAGCATGAGATTGAGTAAAGATTAATATGCTGATACTGTTATAATAGCGAGCGTCTCTTGATAAAACTGCTTATGAGCCGTGAAATGGAGGTACGAAACAATACTGACTTACCATTATGATGACTTCTCCTTTTCGTATAAATATACAATTTTTTAAGACTTTTTCTGAGAGCTCTACTACTAAGCAATTTTTACTACCTTCCGAGCAGACAATTTAGTGCCTATTCTGAGAGCAGTAAAATTAGAAAAAATTATAACATTGTCTCTATATGCGTATCACACGGGCTGTAAACAGAAATTCGGTCATACCATGAAATTGTGGCGACTTGACGACGTTAGGCGCGGCGTTTACGACCTGGGGCAACTGAATTAAATCTGTTCGCTTTTCGTGAAACTAATCGGGGGTTACTTTGAGAACTAGAAAACGGTATATGTAAGTAGGCTGTGAAATAGAATTAAGAAAACAAAAATACAAAAAGGAATTATTGTTCAGTCAGAAGTTGAATTGATACGTTATACAAAATTCTCTTAAATCGACATTATAACGTTAAAAATATTTTTTTGGCCTCTTGATACATGAATAAAGAAGTCAAGATTGAGGAACAGAGAAACCAGGACTATCAATCCGTAGCTTAATGACGGAAGACATATGCTCAGATAGCGGTCCCTTCCCTTCTTTCTATTTTTCTTCCAGTTTAATAGCTGACTTAAGAACGAGGAAGGCGTTACCAAAACCTGACATCCATACGCCGTTACCTAAATCTAATTAGGTATAAGAAGTCCAACCTCTCAACAGGAGCGCGCAAGGACGCCGAAGGCGGAGCAATCTCCAACTGCCTGGTCACAAAGGTGCTGGAATTACTACTGACCAGTCTCTAATTGTCTGTCAAAAGGACAATGGAAAAAGTTCGATCGTTCATTACAAGTTGAAGTCGTCAGCACGCATTGGTTGGCTTGACATTGGGTCAGCCGATCTCTTACGCTTCTTACAGGTATTCTCCAGCCTGACGCTATTTGACTCCAGAGCCCGACGTAATTAGCAGTGACGTCATCGGTAAATGTTGCATCGATCTCGACAAGAAAATACCTGTGTGTTAGAACACGCTATGTCCCTGGCTTTGGATTATATATATTCTTTTACCGTTAAATTTTCAGGAATATGTATCCGCTCCCTGAGGTGCTAATTGTCCTCAGACGGTAGGCGTTACAAGTACGTTTTGAGCTGTCACGCATTCAGTCTGCAAGTTGAAACCTACTAGCAACACTCGCTACCGAACTACATCTCGACTCTCATTATTAGTCGTGGATGTTACAACTGCGTTATGTACCTGTGCTACGCTAACAAGAGCCATAATCTCAAACCCACAAGCACTGTTGCCACAAAACTCCACCAGGAGTTCAGTACCTAAGGGTACACAGCAACTGGCTACGTGCAATAAATAGCTGGTACTAAGGACATTATACCTGAGTATCCAATATAAACTCTCCTGGATGACATAAGTCAAATGCGAACTATTCTGCTGAGGCTACACATTGAAAACGAAACTATAATGGCTCTATGTTGGGCTGAATAAAACTTAACACTTGTAAGTAACGGGGTAAAAAAACACACTCACATGGTGCGTCAGTTTTATACATTGGAATTGAATAGTTATGCGCATATAATATCTGCTCACATAATATGTAAAACTCCTTGCAACGACGTTGTGATTTTAATACTAAAAGGGAATATTATTTAAACGTGTAATATTACACAGTTTGGAAGATTACTAAGGATTTTCTTAAATTTTACACAAAAACGCCATATCTGCTAATGCTAGACTTTTCAAAAGCTTTTACCAGCGTAGACCAGTAAACACTCTTACTTTGAAGATGATAAGGAATTTTAGCTTCTCTTCAAATGCCACTAACATATGTAATAAAAAGTTTCTTGATAGGCCATTTTTTCAACTCATCGACGAATCGATTTTATGCCCATTTATATAATCACAAATTCAAAAATTCTCCTTTACGCTGACGAAATTCAAATAATTTTATACATTGCAATTCCATTCTCGCGGAACCAACCGAGGAAAAATCTCCCATTTTTCGAATCCAACAAGTAAGAAAGCTAGAATTGGTCTAAGACAAAACCTTATGATACTCTATATGATTGCCCTTATGTAATTTTATTTGGTCACCCATCTGTGCAAGTTTCGTTTTTGAAAAATAGGATAGGAAAAATGATTATAAACAATTTAATAGGATTTCATATTTTGGAGAAGTTTTTAGTACAATAAATTTGTCTAAGACTGAACGATTTCACAGTATACGTAAAAAACCTAAATTTTTATATGGAAACACCAAGAAGGGGTTGCCCGATGTAATCCAATTTTGAAATATCTATGAAAATACTATGTACAAAATTTCATTTCAGTTGACGCGTTCTCAGGTAGTGTCCAAATATGTAATGAAAAACAAAATTTTTGTATGGCAACCCCACGCAGGAGTTACCCGATTTGTCTCATTTTCGAACTTAATTTTACTATTTTTTTAAAGGCCATATGCAAAATTTCAGCTCTCGAGTTATCGTGCGGACGGACGGACGGACATGCAAAAATCAAAATAACTTTCAATTTGATATAAGGGTGTCTAATCCGTTTTGCTCTACCATCATTATTTCTAGGTGTTACAAAGGGAATGACAAACTTAGTAGGTATGCCCTTTAGATTTCATCTAGCAGGAAAATGCCAATTTTAGTAATATTGATATTTTGACGCTAGTGCCAGTTTGTTTAAAAGAAGTATTATTGCTGTGTTCGGGCAACCAGTCCCAGCAGCGAATATCCGGATTCATGAAAATCTCATTTACGACTACATCGATTAACATAATGAAAATGTAATACATGAAAAATTCACGGTAATGAAGAAAGTAAGTGCGGAACTTGTCCGTCACGTGCGTCGTAGCATCTAAAAAGAATAAGAGACAGACTGTAGTCATTCTCGTACTTAAGAAACACCAAAATAAGCGTTGAGAAAATTTCAACAGTGTATGGCAACTATGAATCTCGGTTAATATGTCTAATCTGACCTTGACGCTGGAGAGTGGTAATAAAGTGATAACTACTTAGCTCTTGTAGCTCTTGGTTGTACTATAACTTTATTGTCAAAATGCATGTAACTTTATACAAAAATTATCGCAGTCAAAAACATTTTAACAGAAGATTAAAAAAAAAGATTTAATGGCATTAAAACTTGGTTACACAAATTTAAACAAAGCCAAAAGAAGTTCTAAAAAGCAATTGCGAAAAGGTAATAACAAAAACAGAGAAACAAAATATAATTCTACCAAAAGTTAAGCAATTGCAAAATAATGTACATTATTTCACATTATATATGTCACCGAGCCATATTTCTCACTTAATTGAGCGTCTTACCACCTGTAATGGCAGCAAAACATGTAGCGCAGATATGGAAAACTATTTTCTTATTTTAAGTTTTAAAGGAAATCAGCATTTTTATTGTGATGTCTTAGGGACAGTCAAAACGCAAAGATCACATTGTGACAGTTCTATAATGACAGAGCTGCTACATTATTTTTATAAAAGTGAGGTTAAAACTAAGAACTAAAATGATTCACAATGACTAAGGTTTGCGGTGAGTGTTAGTACATCACATTTATCTTACTTTCTATGGCCGCTTATTTCCACTACATAGGACATAAGGAAAACATCAATGAAGGAAAGCTTATTTCCCTAATGAGGGCTGCATATTTTGTAATCAGGGAAGTCAGTGATTCATACGTAATGCAGGAAGTAGCTATTAGCCACTGCTCTATGCCATCAATGAAAATGAAATGGAAATGTAAGTGATGTCCTCAGTAAAAATGCAGGTATTATAGCCATGAGAGAATTTATTCTTTTATTGATGATATCGCTGCTGAGGTGTAATTTGATGCCATCATGAATGAGAGAAAATGTAGAGTAAAATGGATCGGACATCCACGCATAACATTAAAAGTTATTTTGATTTTTGCATGTCTGCCTGTCTGTCCTTCCGTTCATATTCACGTTGACTCGAGAACGCGGGTACTTAGAGAGCTGAAATTTTGCACACGGGCTTTTAAAAAAATGTAAATTTAGTTTCCAAAATGGAACAAATCGGGTAACATCTTCGAAGGGTTGCCATATAAAAATTTCGTTTTTCACTATACAGGGTGTCCCACGTAACGTGTTCCCTGTGCATTTTTCTCGAAAATGTGCAGAGATATCGGAAAAGTCCTAATAATAAAAGTTACGCATCTTTAGTCAAGGTATCCTCTGGCATAGCCGAAGTCCTTGAAAAAGGACTTGGAACAGAATATATTTAAAAAATGTCCTTTTCGTCCTCATTAAGGATACATTTAGATTACGTTTTTGAATTTCGCTAATAAAACTAATACGAAAGTGTTATATTGAAAGTTCCAGTTTAACCCTTTACTATCGATATATAAGGCGTTAAATTGTACTCTATGCACCATGTTCCTTTGCCATTTTTCTCGAAAATGCACACATATCATCGAAGTGCTAGCACCAATAGTACCGAAAGCTACCCATCATAGGCCGGGCTATCTTTTGGTATGGTCAACATTAAAAAACAAAAGCCTTACGAAAAAAGGATATCTTCGGTTTGGTCCTTTTCGTCCTTTATGAGGATGCATTTTTCACTTTTTTTTTGTAACAACGGGCAGTACAGCGACTTCATTAACAGCATTATCAGAAAAGTTTATGCTAGGCTTGGGAGTCTCTAGCTCTCGGCGAGTATCCTATCTACTGAATTGAATGGCCAACTTCACTTATGGTAATATTATATTTCCTAAACCACTGTGTGCAAGCAAACCACTGTGTGCAAGCAAACCACTGTCCAGATTTTGACAATACAAGGATTTTATGTTAAGAAAAAAATATTAGCAGGAGGATGTGCCTGGAAGCTTTGCATATTTACACCACCCCAATGCAATGAATCGCAAAACAGACACCGATAACATAAATTCGGTGCTCAGTTCTTAGCTAACCCATAATGAGGGCTTTCTCCCATCATATACATATACAATTACGTGTGTATACAGATGTATAATAAAGAAACATTCTCACATCTGATCATAAAGTAACGACAAATCGCGCAATGTGGATGCTATTTTATTTCTTAGACGTGAGATTTAAATATTGTGGTCTCAAATGTGTTTTTTAAAAGTAGTTTTATTTTCGTTTTATTTTCTGTGTATATTTTAATAATTTCTAAGTTTTTATTGCAATGTTCTTCATTTAAATATGTGCATCCATCCATACATCTTCATCCAGACGGTCAAGATTTTACTCAACATTGACGTAATTATAGTTTGCAAGATGGTTGCATCAATAAATTAGCATAAGGCATTTTGTAGACATATAAAGGTATTTCCATTTTGTGTAGGCATAAAAAGGGATTTGGTCACCTAAAAAATCAACATATATAACAATATGTGCAGTCCAATATGATTTCGGATGTATATATATAAACTTTTCGCATCCTTGGCTCATCTCATCTTATTCTCTTCCTTCTTCTTTAAATCCTTGATCATTGGGATTAATACTATCGCTTGAGTCACGAATATGCTTTTAGCATAAAACCTAACTACATATCATATGAACTCAATTTCTAGAGCAGCAACATGGTCAACACTCTTTTTGCAAACTTGTTTTTCGCAACAATTATAAATTTAGAGTTAATTTTTATTTTTCATTTATTATATACTCCTAGGTATTTCTTATATGAATAAATTCTTTCCCTATGGCGGTCTTTCATTTCATTAAACTTATTAAAAATAGTGTGGCATGGGTTACCCATAACACTTCATGATGGGGATATCATTATTTTTGGAAAGTTCTATAAAAGTACATTATGAAATAAGTTTTGGGCTATTGGTCTAGCTAGATACTTGACTTCGATTGAAAAGCTTATTTCCATATTTCTGATTTTTAGCTTCTTTCTTCTCGTAAACGGATTAATGACTATATAATTATGATTTCCCCGCAGACCTTTTCTTCACCAATTTCGAACTAAAGGAAGTATATTTTAAATGGAGTTAAAATTAAGTGTAGGGGCGACTAGGCAACTAAGACCCTGCAGACACCGCGAGCAGATTAAATCTATTGTGTCCTCCCCTAAAGTGGTAAGCCTAAATCTAGTTTCTTTACGAGCTCAATTATTTTCTTTAGAGTTTGTTTTCGAACCATATTTAAATGATAAATCTTTCTCCAGTGACTTGCAACCTTGCGAGAAACTCAAATTTGATACAAAGTAGGTCTGTTTAATGAGCTGTTCTAGATAACTCTAGAGCAGAAAAGAACAGAAAAGAGCAGGAAAAAATGTTTCATGTATTCATAACACTGCTTTAAAGTAAACTGAACTGTATTTCATGAATCTGCTGTAAAGTTAACTGGAGTGTCCTAGAGCAAGATTTTCTGTTCTATCTTTTCCGAAGGAGTAACATACCCGGGGGTTACACGAGATAAAACAGCTTGCATGCAACTTGCACTGCCATGCTTCTTGCACGTATAATCCCTACATCCATACAGGCAGCTCAGCTTTCAGCACGGTGAAAAATCCTGGCAGCTGAGGTGACAGTACGTCGACATAATACAGTTTTCAAGATGGCGGAGACGAAATGTATGAGAGAAATTGATTAATTTATACTGGGAAAATAAGCTTTTCTGAGATCATTTGCATTACATCATTTACCAACACCTTCCTCTTCATTTTTTTTTTGCTTTTTATCATTCTGCTACATCAGTTATTGCTATAATTTTCCAATATACGCAAGACTTTACGTCTCAATGCCATTTTTTAATGAACTTTCATGCAAGATGATAAGACATCAACCGAACTGCATTTTGCTGTCAAGTTTAAAATCGCGTTGCAAGGGAAGCTTGTATGAAAGCTGCACTAGTTATTTCGTGAAACCCCCGGGTTAAAGCAGGCATTTGACAGCTGTAAGTTGTGTTCAGGGGCGGATGTAGCATTGAAATTAAGGAAGTGTGGGGGGGGGGGGGGGGGGTCAACTTACTAAAAACAAAACATCAAATGGGGTACCACTTGTCCAGTGCCGTAATTTGCTTAGTTTAGCCATCGCAGTACTATAGTGAGGTACTAGGAAGGTTTCCGCATTACGCGGTGTGGTTGATGTGTCATTTTTTAATATACTTTTTTTTACAAAAAGTCATTTTTAATAGAATAGTTGTTTAGGAATCAAACTGCAGGAGTCATTCAAACCAAACTTTTCTCAGTTTTACACACTGCATATATAATATGGACTGCTCGATATCCTGTTTCACGCGGGTACAATTTTTTGTGTCAAAAATAATCCTTACATCGGTTCCAATATTGAAAAAACCTTTGGCGGGAAGTTGAAAAGTGATTTTAATAAAACCTTTCGAATTTCTGTTGAGTATCTTTGAATATATTGCCTTTGGTAAATCACTTTTTATCACTAATTAACCCAAATAACTAATTTAAAAGCATTTATTTCGACGAACCCACTAATTTATTTTTTGTTTACAGCTCTCTCTAAATTGGTACTTAATGCTTAGACCGAAAAAGAACGCTATACAGAATTGAACATTCTGCAGTGTATTCCTATGGACGTAGTCAGTCGATATTATACATGTCAGTAGTATTACATAAGAACGCAGCAAATATTTTAGATTGTTTAGAGTTAGGACTAAGTTAGAGCTCTGAGGGAGTCTGTTTCGGTGCTTGGGAAGTGTTTCCCGAGAGTCTTGGGTCATTCACAGTTGGGGTCCCAAACTCAAACATATACACAAACATCACATGCATACAATAATATTCATTGAAATTAATTTTAATTTTTTTAAGTTTTGAAATAAAAATATTTTGTATAATTTTTTAAAGTTGCAATATATAAATAAAACAAATATAAAATAAAAAATATATTATTTCAAATAACTCAATTAAATCAATATTTAGAACTTTAAATTAGGGGTCAGACCCCCTGGATCCGTGGGATCCGCCAGTGATTGCGTTGACATTTGTGATAAATTCATTTGAATAATTTAAATAATTGCCTTGTTTTCTTGTGGACAAAATAAGTTTCCTGACATTTATCTTGGATTAAATTAAATGATAGTGTTTTTCATGTGTTGACATTTATAATAAAAATTTTAATAAATTAGGTTTTATTGTGGATAAAATACATTTATTTAATATTATCTCGTGTTTTTGTGTATGTAAAAAAGGCTTCTTGAAATTTATTTAAAAAATTGTGTTTTTGGTGTAAAAAATAAGTTTATTGACATTTCTTAGGATAACTTAAATTATATTATTTTCCTGCGTGAAAAAAATAATTTCTTTATATTTATCTTAGTATAATTCAAATAAGTGGCGGCGGTTTTTTTTTTATTGAGCAAATTCACACCTGCAAGCTGCTACCGTCCAGTTATTAATATTCACCTATTACTGCAAATAGATTGAAAACTGGTAATAATATCTTTTGTTTTCATTTTATATAAAATTAACTATAATATTATATAATTTCAGATACGGAATTTTGTACGGAATGTTGATGTGATGAGTCTGCTTCTGCTGCTGAAGATATGGATTATTTCACTCCGTTAGGAAATATTTAGCAGGCAGGCACGTAAAGTACACCAATAATCAGCGACGCAGAAAAAAGCTCAGCATAAGTTGAGTGCACAGGTAGGTGTTTAATATGCAAAATGATGAACGTTTTAAAACATGTTCGACATAAAACAGGCATGCAAAGTACTACAGAAACCAGCGATGTTTACTTGTTTGAATTGAGAGTCGAAGTAAATTCCTAATTGCTGCATATACGGAATTGAAACCAAAGTTAGGAAAAACAATACAGGTGTAGACGAAAAAAATCAATCAATCAAAAAAAAATAATAGATAAACTGTCAACAATACATGCTTTTCATCATTTCGTCGGTGTAAGTATTAGTAGGTTAAAATAAACATAAACCAAACACCAGATAAAATTACATTCAATGCCCAAAAACATTAAAAAAAAGATTAAATATTATATAGACGATTTTTTAAAACAGGCTTAGAAACGTCAACAAAATGCTGAGCCATATTATTAACAGTAATACAAATGCAATTAACAGGTTAAAGCAGAATTTACATTATGATGACATCCAATTTTTACAGAAATTGTGAGGGAGATAGTTTATTGAAATTTCAATGCTGCGGAAGCAATCATCGCAATACCTCACACGTACAGTCCCCTCTACTTTTTATGGCAAAACTCTTAAATTGTCAAACTGTCTAATTGGAAATTGTCAAGTTTTAATCGTTTTTTAGTAGATATTCAAAGACGGATCATGAAAAGAAGTATAATTTTACAAGTTCTAAAATATTGCATGAAAGCACGAAGGAGTTCGAAGCAAAGGATGAGATTATATCGAAAAAATTTCTCGCCAAATATCAGGTGGTACTGTAATTCAGTTCTGCAATCATCATTTTGTACGATAACGAAATTTTTATTTAATATTTATTTCATATAATAAACAAAAAGTTCACTCAAGTGCTCACATGAAAATAATTCCACTCCACTCCATTCGTGTTAACATGACGGATTATCTCAAAGGCGGAATAATTCTAGCAAATTATAAAGGAAAAGGACCACTGCAGTCAATATCTGAACACACTACTCTCTGCTTGTGAACAGAAAACTACCTCAGAAATAACTTCAGTATTTTCTATAAAGAAATATTTAATAACTTTCTATTTCGCAATATTTAATTACAAACTCAAACCTTACTTTTGTTTATTTCGACAAATTATTTGACCTTACAGATATGTATATGCCATAAAATTATAGTAACAAAACAACAATATGGCACCTCCAGTAGTCGAAATTGATAAATTAGGGCTGCCAATAACAATGTTTTAGTTTCAGTAACTATAAAAACTCCCTATGCTTGAGGTCTTTTTATGGTTCCGGACACCCACACAGTGACAAATCGGCGTCCGGAAAAAATTCAGGACGCGTTTGCTTCTCTCGTCACTCGTAAATAAATTTCCGTATACGATGTACTATCTCCCTCAAAATTTCTGTAAAAATTGGATGTCATCATAATGTAAATCCTGCTTTATACATGCCAAAGTTAGACCTTGACGAGTTAACATTTGACACCCATGTCACATACGGCGAATCGAGGAATCCGAAACACCATAATCGTAAGTAATATGTTTCTGAAATAATGATGGTAGAGCAAAATGGATTAGACACCCATGCATAAGATTAAAAGTAATTTTAATTTTTGCATCTCCGTCCGTCCGTCTGTCCGCACGATAAGTCAAGAACGCGTGTACTTGGAGAGCTGAAATTTCATAGGTTTGCCGTACAAAATTTCGTTTTTCACTATATATTTTAACACTACCGTCAATGTGATGAGCTGAAATTTTGTATATATGGTTCTTATGAAAATAGTAAATACCATTTCAAAATTGTGCTAAATCGGGAAACCCTTTCTTAGTGTTGCCATATAAAAATTTATGATTTTACGTATACTGTGGAAACAATAAGTCCTATACTATTTTAACGTACCGAAAACATCTTCAGAATATGAAATCCCATGAAATTGGATTGAATGATTTTTTTTTCTGTCCGACGAACCGTTATAGAAATATATGCGAAAAACCACTTCAAAATTAAACTTGCACAGAAAGTATTCATTCAGGGTATCATGAGAATTGTTCTTAGATCAATTCTAGCTTTTTTACCTGTTTATTGATAGATTTGCCTCAAGAAAATATCACTGTTTCGACTGATTTTGGTCCACTAGGCGAAACGCCAAATACAGCCGCAATAGGTAGCAAGAGTGCAACGGGCAGAAAAAACAAAGGCTGAATACAGAGAGGAATGCAAATGCATATGAGGACAGAACGGACCAGTTAAAACGAAAAAAAATACATATTAGAAGCATTTTTGAATTATTTTCAAAATAAAAACACTTGATTAAATGTTGTTTATGTATTCATTTTTTATTCGATCCTGCATTCAGTTGTGCACAAAGTTGATTTCGTCTGGTGGTACCAGGTGGTATACTGCTGCCGGGACATACTGCATTCAATTGATTCTATTCATCATTTTCGTTCAGTGGCTGTACAAATGTTTCCAGTGTAGCTAGGTTGTCATCACATAAATTATTATCTATTACAAAATGACACTTTTTTGTATGCGCCCTTAGTTTGTAATAATATAAATGCCTGAACATCTGCTT